>LPNX010549682.1:3877-124497 GCA_001517045.1 Pseudotsuga menziesii
TCTCAAATTTGAATGGTTCTTATCTATTGTTCTTTTAGCAATTCAACATATATTTTTCACAAATCGCTTTTTATTTCTGATTTTGCTCACATTTGTTGCATCATGGCTCTACAAGTACATGTATTCTGATCTACTTGTCTCATCTTAAACGTGTAAAATTTTGATTCCATGCATAAATATTCCTTTACGAATATAATTCATGCTCTTTGGATGATTCCTACCAATCACTCCTTACTATGACACAAATTGTAAAGAATATCATCTTTCCCAGCTCCCCCCATCAATATTCAATAACCTTCTAATTTACTGATTAGAAACTAATTTCTGGGGAATTTGTTAGATTTCCTCATTTGTAAGCTTTACCAATGGACCACTCAGCACATATATTCCATGTAACTACTACTATACACAACCTGTAAACCTTACAATGTAGAGATTTAATTTATTTACCATAGAGCTTTGAAAGGTTTCATCTGTGGTTGAGTATTGATAAAACTATCAAAAAGTGAACATCCAAATATGTAACATGTTAAATTATGTTACTAGGTAACATGGCTATCTGCTTCTGACTTGTCACCATATAAAAAGGTTTGTCCTAATCACTCGAAAAATAAGAGTAAATACCAAAATTTAGATTAAAGAAAAACGTTTGTTATAACATCTCTACTTCTTCCTAGACTGGACCCTTTGCATATATCCCATTGATTCTTGATTTTTTTAGTGTGCATTGGATGTTGGCCCTAACATATTTACTATGGAAAACTTGTACCCTTGCAGTTTCATTTACTGATTAGAATTTAGTGGTTTTGGTTCCTAGAAATGTCTAGTCAATTCTCATTTTGGTTTGCAATCTCCAAATTCATTTACTTTTTGCACTATTATCTTTATGTATGTGTTTTATCTTAATTAGGGAAAATGATAGAGTAGAACAGGTTTCTGAATAATAGGATTGAGGCCAGAACATTTGTTTTTCAAACGAAGCTATTGCATTGAAGTTCCTTGTGACTTTGACAATATAAGAAAGTTTCAGAAATCTTGAATTTGATGTGCAGTAGGATCATGTCTCAAGAATACGGATCCACAAAAGGTTCCAATGTCTAATTGACGCTTTCCATCAAATAGGTTGAACATGGGGACAGTGCCAAAACATAAACAAATCATTGTAATTGGAGACATGGCCACTAAACCTCATTTACTAAATTTATTATTTGTTAAAAATCGATCTTGATGGACTTTACTAAGCAAAGCAAATCTACACTCCACTTTGGGGTGTCTAGCTAATATATTCGGGGGCGATAAGAGATGCCCAAGGAAAACTCTTTTCCATATTGTTAATAAATACTCATTATATGATTGCAATACTCTTTGATATTGGAATTGTCTTTAGCAAAGCCATTCGTCTGTGAGTTCATTGCATCATAATAGCACAATAATTGTCAAGTAAGTTCACTAGGAAGGTAATCAGTCATGCATCCACCTGGTTTCTCTTTTGGCCCAAAGCACAAAGAACTGTATCATGCTTTCACCCACTTCTCTTAGGAGAACTATCTCCAACTGAAACAGTAAGTATTTAGACTAAAACTTGCATATGAAGCCTTCACAGGCTAATGAATTTTTCAAACTAATACTGTGTGCATGTTGTTCTTCTATGATAGAATAGCTTCCAATAGTAATGTCATTTATCTTTTCAACATAGATAGTTACCTAGTTGTTTCCTGCATTTATTCATTAAGATTGATCACTACAGTTGAGACATCGTCATCTGAGGTGTCCACAGACACATTGCTAAAATCTAACATTGTTGCAATGTCATTTTCTATGTCATAATATTTGTCTGCATCATCTTGTATTATGATTGGTTGAATGAGACATTCCAACTTTACATATTGGAATATTGTACTAGCCATGTGCATCATCTTTTATTATGACTAGTTGAAGGAGATATTCCAACTTTACAGATTGGCCAAGCTCTGTTATTATGCCCTTGTTGAGTATAGAAAATGTTCGAGTCATAGATGAATTAATTTATAAGTTTTTCACTTGTTTTTACTGGGAATGTGTCTTTTTGGGGGATCATTATTGTCATTCTTTCTTGCAAATTTTGATTCACAGATGAAATTTAATGTCTGATAAGATGAGCATGTTAGTTAACTTCAATTTTCATTCTACCGTTAAGTTTGGCTTTAAACCTTAGATAGAGAATTCAGGAAGGTTGTAGCATGTGAAGTTAATGTAACAGCTGCCTATCTATTCCTTTGTCCTTTCAGTATTCCTAATGGACAAATTTTGAGTTGGATTCCATTTCAAAAACTTCCACAATGTTCATTTGGCCTTTCGAAAACTTCCATTTTGAATCTGCTCTTGCACACCGTTTGTATTTAAACAATCGTTACAATATTTCTTTTGTTGAATTATGTAGTTGAATAGGGTAAGATAACCTTTCTAAGAATGAACAAAGGATAAGGCTTGATTGTTCCTTCATACAAATGGATTAAGCATGATAAGAAACACTACTTTTATATATTTTATAAAGATGTTATTGATTTTTTGGTTTATATTAAAGATAGAAAATTCATATTTAAATTTAGTATAATATAAAAAAAACACTACATTTATATATTTTATAAAGATGTTAATGATTTTTTATATAAATAAATTCATATTAAGAAATCATATTCAAATTTATATAAATATTAAAAAAGAAGAAGAAGAGCAAGTCACCTTACTTACTTAATAGTTGAAAACAAAGTTGCACCTTCTCTTGCAATAGTGTGTGGCAATGTCGGGGGCATTTCCACCACGTGGCTCTTGTTATTATAGTGAGATATATTTCTTATTGTAAGGCTTTGAACTACCTTTCCAAAAGCTTCATAATCCTTCGGAAATTTAACTCTCCAAAAGTCACACACTACACATTTTTTTTATGATGGTTATACTTTCCCATAATGCCAATACGACCTATTTATTATACTATGGTAATATTCTTTGAGTAGTTTCAAAGGATTTAAGATTATTCAAGAATTTTAAGGTATTTGGTATTTTTGTTTAGTTTTGCTTCATTGATTGCTAAATAAAGTCATCCTTAATAGTCACTCTCTACTTTTAGATTTGAAAATATAATTTTTGAATCTAAGCTTTATATGATTAGTAAGCAAATATGATGTGTTGAAATATAATATTTAGTATGTACTTTAGCTATGTTTAAAAGTTACCAAAACCAAACACTTGCTATTACGTATTAGTGAAATCATATCAAATTTTAAATATGGATCAAGAGATGCAAATATATCCTAATGTTTAGATTTGAAATGAAACTATGACCTCCATCCCATCATGCTATAGGAGAGATATAAAATAAAATCAGTATTTTGGTTGATATAGAACAAAATCATCCCCCTCTACAGTTTGCATTGGTATTGTTCTCTATACCAAATTTCTTTGTTAAATTGGCCTTATTATTTGTGTTTGTTATATACAAATATGGAGCCAAAGATGGCAAGTGGGGGCATGTGATACAGGGCAGTCAAATAGTCTAATATCAACATAGTAAGTCTTGTTGAAAGTGTCATTTCCATTGCTCAAATCACGATTTTAACCATTTAGGTAGCTTCAAAACATGGCATTTAGTCCAAAAAAGAGATTGTAATTGCTGAAATTGTAGACCTGAACAAATTGCAATTTCCAGGTATGATTTTGATTGGATTTTAGAAAAAAAATATGCCTGAATAACAAGTTGATTTGATGGTCTATTATCCCATGCCATCAAGTAGGTCCAACATTTTGTAAAATAAATGATATCAAACATATTCACATCATATCAAGAAAGCATCTTATTGAAATTCATTAAAACCATTTGTGCATAAGTTGTATGCCACATTGTATGCTTATTCATACACATAGAGAGATGTTTATTTTAACATGTGAACCCAAATTTTAATGTTTGTAAAAGTTAAAATTTATTGAATACAATTTGTACTAATAAATATACATTTATCGCTATTATAACTAATGTGTTAAATTAAATTAAATATTTATGATTGATTTAAAATCATGTTAAATAAAACATGTTAAAATAAGAATTATATTAAGAGTTTTTAAGAACTCTATTGGATATAGCTTGGGTGGTCCGTAGGAATGGTTATTACCCTCCCAACCCAAGTTCAAATCTTGTAAGACATGATGCTCTTGTTGAGCCCCCCTATATATATTGACTATATAATTATTCAATGGATTATGTAATTTTTTCCATAAAGATATTAAGGATGGATACAACAAATAGCTATGTAGATTTTATATGAAAACAATCATATAATAAAATGAACAACTATTAAAAATAAATCAATAAAAAATATCCTTAAAAATCATCTATACAAATGTAGATGACAAAAAACATATCATGTAATTAGTAGCAATTTACCTTTTTTTTAAGCTTTCCTTTGGACCATTTGGGGAAATTAATAGTTACTAGTCCTCTATAAAAGGAACAACTATTAAGAATAAATCAATAAAAAAATCCTTAAAAATCATCTATACAAATGTAGATGACAAAAAAAACCAGGTGATTAATAGCAATTTTACCCTTTTTTTAAGCTTTCCTTTGGACCATTCGGGAAATTAATAGTGACTAGTCCTCTATGTAAGAAATTATAATAGAATTTGTATATTGCATAAACAATTCAACTAAATCTATAAAGAAGTAGTTTTGATCATTGAGGTAAATATTGTATACAATTGTTAGTATTTATATAGCTAATAAATATTTCAATTATAATGATATATCAACATAATTGAAATAATAATTGTAGAAAAGAGAATTATATTACTCTAGAATGATATTTTCTTATACAATGAGTTCCTTATTTTATAGGTAGATTCAAAATGGGGAAGTTATCTTTATTTTAATAATAAAAAGTAACTAATTATAAATGCATTATTATGCTTTATCACTATTATCCACCACCTCTCTTTTGGACTACTCATCATTTCCTTCCCACTTCAAGATGTAAGTATCTCCCCTTATGAAACAAGATGGGTGAAAAGAGTAGCAATATCAACTTGCAAAAACCATTTAACATGGGTAGTAATTCCACAGTGAGTGGATTGTTGTGTATCTCCAACAAAGTATCATTATTTAGTGTTAGTTGGTTATATGGAAGCTCATGTAACTTGAGTTGGGAGACATGCACTACTAGATGAATAGCCAATTGTAATGGAAGATATAGTTTGAAGACATTTTTACCTATGTGCTACTAATTAATATATATTCCATAACATAGTGGTTGAAACTTGAGATGTTTTTCCCTTAGACCCCTTAAAGCATGCTTTTGAAGATACAACCATATCGCATCACCATGTGTTTGGAAGGATGCAAGGATATAATGGATATCATATGGAATATTGATATGTGTTAGGTTACTTTGAAGGGTTCTATGTACGTAGAGAAATTAATGTGGATTATATCTTTTGTAAATGCAATAGCCTGCTTTTAGGCATTGAGTTATTGCTGTTAAGTAAGAGTTGGTAAAGTCGTTGGGAACTCAAATGTGGTGGTTGAGCCATAACACACTTCAAAAGGAAAATATCCCTTGATATAATGCATTTCCATCATTGTTATAAGAATGATACACTATGTGTTATGCCTTATCTTGTAAGTTTTAAACCTGTGCAGAGAAGCAAAGCATAAAGATTCTTTTAAGCAAAATAGAGATTGCAACAAAGCACTCACACATAAACATAGAGATTTACCCGGGACACCCTCAACCGGGAAAACCAACAAACCTTGGAGCCATATGTCCTATTTTCTCCTTATCATTATGAATCCCTCACAATTCTAAATATATGTATTCATCAGCATCCAATACCCTAACCCATTAACCCCGATTAGAAAATAGACTCCAATCCGTCAACCAGGATTAAGTTACATATTTTTAGAAAAATCCCCAAAATAGCCCAAAAAAACAAAAACAGGGATCGTTAGACGCAACGCTCACACACACACCTCCCATCCACGCACACATGCAAAGAGTATTCCAGGACCTTAAGGGTTCCCATATAGTGAAGAATGTGCTTCCCTAATCAGCAGCAAACAAGCCTCAATAACACACGAAATCTATTGCAAGTGGTACAACCAACACTCTAAGAATGTGTCATCGTGAAATGGTGTTTTGGTTAACTATAGCATTTTATTGTAGAGAATATACAAATTGACCAAACACTTGAGCAATAAAAAATTGTTTCTTTTCGTTCATCAAAAGTGGGCCCTATTAACTTTAAAAGTTATAGCGATGAGATTTGTGGACAAACCAACAGATCAATGACTAATTCTATGAACCCTTCTTATAAATGAGCACTACATGGAATTTGTCCATATAGGCATACCACTTGAAGTGATGTTATTCATGAATATTAAACCCTTCTTATAATTCAGCACTACATGGAATTGGTCCATATAGGCATCCCACTTGAAGTGATGTTATTCATGAATATTAAATTGTGAACTCTAAATGATAAATGAATGATTTTCTATGTAAAGAACAATTTCTTTACACAAGTAATGATGCCAATGTTCTAAACCTTGAACCAATGTTAAAATTCCTTATTCTAAATTCTATACTTGAATTTGGATACACTATAGGATGGCATCCCTATTTTATAATGTCCCCAATATCATAATTTGAAGAATCACGCTATGATTCAAAGAGTTGTTGGAATCAAGGTAATTTAAGGATGGGGTGTAACACAAAAGATTCCTGAGGTAATGAAAGGGGGCTTCTATATATGGTACAAATAAAAAAGAGTGATTTGACATTACATGGAAAGTACATGCTAGGTTGGAAAATGAACTTTCCTTAAAATTGAGATTGCCTAGAAAACATCTAAGGTTAGTTGTAGTGTGGGGTAAGGTAAAATCTAGGAGGGCCTTAATAGTATGAGGGTATGTATCAATACCTTCTGTAGAAATTAAAAATCCCACAGAAGAAATAGAACTTTGTACAAACACATTTTTTTGGTTTTAGTTGTGTTTGATTAGTACTTAGAATATCTAACACTTTGAGAAATATTGACAACATGTCTGCCACAAGTCTTGTTGAAGAATTAATGAACATCAAGATATAATTTAGATAAATAATCACAAAATGTGAAAGGAGAGGATGGAACAAGTCATAAGGTCTTTTTTTTTCGAATTTCACTATGTTTAAGTTGAGAGTCTTGACGAATGCCTTCTACAGAAATTAAAAATACCAAATAAGAAATAGAGCTTTGACCAAGCACATATTTTTTAAGTTTTATTTGCATTTTATTAAAATGTAGAACATCCCACACTTTGAGAAATATGAAGGACATGTTAATTGCAAGTATTGTTGAAGATCAAGAAATAATCTAGACAAATAATCACAAATGACCATAGTGAGAATGGAAAATGTCATTAATGTGATTTTTTATGTAATTTCACTATGTTTGAGTTTATGAATGGGCGTCTCTAGTAAACACTCCGCCCATCATCAAAGTCAAAATAAAGTTGCAATAGGTATAGAAGAGTATAGTGATGCTAAGTATATAGGGTGTTTGGAGAAATAACTAATAGGTATTAGGGGATCAAAATACTTTTTTTTTTAAATAACTAAGTTCATAATCAAATTGAATAATTAATTTAATAAGATAGTAATATAATTAATAAAGAAAGGAGTGAGTAGAGATGAGGAATTTTAACAGGGAGTAGAATGACAGTAGGAGGTGTTTAAATAGATAAATATGAAATAGGTAATCGTATAACTATGAAACAATTTAGAATCATAGATTAGTTGAAGATGAAAGGTAACTATTATATATAACAATAAATTTATTTCTAGGCATAAAAATATGAGGTGAATTAATTGAATTTAAAATGCATGGGTATCTATCTAGAAGAAGTGGGAATCATAAAAAATATAAATGCATTGGTTAAAACCAAATGATTAGGGATTAGATTGACAAGGAGTAGGTATGATAAAGTTACATTTGTGGTCTAGAATGTCACAGTTGTAAACACATGTTTTAAGTGTTTGAGTAATATATGAGTGAAATCTCATTGGTTTGTTGGTTTTCCTGAAAGAGAGGGGTTTCCAGGGTAATTTCTATGTAATGTGTCGACATGTTGTTTGTCATTGTCTTATGTTTAATTTGTTTAACTGTTTGAATCAATTTCAAGAGCTATTGTAATCGGTATTAAGGACCAACGATTGGTATCTGAGTTAAATTAGTCTATAGGGAAATTTTTGTATTGCTAAGAGTTTGGATTGGTCATGGATCTGGTGAATACCTATTGTAATGGGATATTTCTGTAAACAATGATTTATAGTCAGAATAGGTAACACACCAAGGATGTAAATAGAAAAGTTTAATGGACATCATTTTGAGATTTTCAATATTAAAATGGAGGTTCTCCTTATGGGTTGTGAACAATGGGTTGCAATCAACCCTGGAATGACTTTGGATATTGTGTTGAAGGAAGATTAGAAAAATATTGACAAAAAGGAAATTAGTACAATTTGTCTTTTTTAGCAGACTCTTTGTTTCCAAATGTCTCACAAGAAGACATTGCAAAGAAGTTATGGGAAAAGTTGGGGACCTTTTAAGTTAGTCGAAATCTCTAGTTAACAAGTTCTTTATTCGAAAGAAGTTATATCTTTTAAGGATGGGTGAAGGTGACTCGGTTATAGAGAACCTGAATGTTTTCAATACTATGATCAATTATTTGTTGTCTATGGATATTAAATTATTGAGGAAAAATGGTTCAACCTCTTGTTTTATTTTCTAGATTCCTAGGATAGCCTAGTTGTGTCTATTGAAACAAATAGTTCCACATTAAAGATCGATGATGTAGTCACATCTTTGTTGTCATAAAATATTAGACAAAATAATATTGAAGGTCTGAACCATTACACCTTGATAGCTAGAGGTCGGCTGATAGATAGAGGAAAAGGAAAAAATCCCCAATAGAAAGTTGAAGTCAAGGGTATATATAAGACCAAATCCCCTAGTCCAGCGATGAAAACATGTTTGTGCTGTAGTAAAGTCAGGCACTATAGACATACATGTATTTTCCCTTCACAAGTACACAGTCTTAATATGACTCTTAATTGATCAACTCTGCTCCGTGGTATCATATGACACCTCACAAAGAGTGGTTATGTTAGCACGATAAGTATAGTGGTGGTGATTTCTATTAGTAGATGACTCACCAACTAGGATAGTCAAACGAAGTAAAGCTTGATTGAATATGAAATATGGAAGAATGGGAACACTTCCAGTAGTGTTACATATTCTAGGTTGTACTCAAAACCTAGTCTTGGTAAGTAAGATGGGGAGCATATTTGTGCATTATATATTTGAGAAAGATACATACAATATGGTGTGAGAAGCGATGGTATTAGTGAGAAGAGTTTGGACTATAACATTGTATGATCTTTTAGGAAGAATAGACACTGAAAAAAGTGATAATGTGGTATGTCCTAAGTATGAAAACATGTCTTCTTGTCTAGCTGACTCGACTATGTTGTGGCATCAGCTGACAGGACATATAGGTGAGAATGATCTTTCTATGCATAGTAAAGGTATGGTCGAAGGTTTCCTTGACTATTTTGAAGAAGTCAACTTCTTTGAACATTGTGTATTATCTGGTAAACATAATCATGTAAGGTTCTCATATAGTTGTGCAAGGGATAAGGAAATATTGGAATGAATACATAATGATGTATTTGGACTTGTGTCGATCCCTTCACTAGGAGGATCTTAGTGTTACATCTCTTTAATAGATGATTTCTCTAAAATGACATGATCGTATTTTCTAAGGAATAAATATGAGGTTTTTTAGAAGTTTCGAGAGTTCAAATCTCTTGTAAATAATCAAATTGATAAAAAGGTCAAGGTGTTGAGAAATGATAATGGAGGATAATTATGTGGAAAATCATTTGACTAGTTCTATAGAAGCAGGGTATAGCTTGACAAAACACAAATCCATACACCCATCAATATAACGAAGTTGTTAAAAGAATGAATAGAACGACGTTGGTGAAAGCAAGGACCATGCTCATTGGTGCAGGATTAACACAAGAATTATGGGAAAATACAGTTGATACAACATGTTACTTGGTGAATATCTCGTCGCCAGTGGATCTAGTCAATAAGATTCCATATGAGGCATGTTCTAGTAAGCATCCCTCTCTTACACATATTATATTGTTTGGGTGTGATTTCTTTGTGCATGTCCCAAAGGAGAAAATAACCAAACTCAATAGCAAGTCGGAGAAATGCATATTCATTAGGTACATGGATAGAGTGAAAGGGTATAAGTTGTGGAAACCAGTCATGAGGAAGGAAGTTTATAGTAGACATATGATCTTCATAGAATTCAAAATAATTCAAGGGAAGAAGAGTTTAAAAGAGAAAAATCATAAAAGAAAGAATTTGATATGGATGAAAAAGTTCTAGATCTAGTAGACTCGACTAAATCTAACAAAGATATGGAACAACAAACTCCAAATGTCAAGATTATGGTGGAGTAAGAAAAAATAGAAAGGTATATTCCACCCAAATTTCACTTTGCTTTTTTCTTTCTCTACCATAGAGGACGATTCTAGGTCGATAAAGTAATGCATTTACTCAATAGAGAGTAAAATTTGGAAAAGGAACATGGAAGAAGAAATGGTGTCCTTGAAGAGATATGAAACAAGGGATCTGGTCCCACTAACAAATGGAACTAAACCCATCGATAGTAAGTGGGTATTCAAGGAAAATGACTAGTTGACAAGAAGTCAACATAATGACCAAAATCTTAAATAACAATCAAACAAGGTTGACACAGTCAAGTCAACTATTTAACAAAATAACTTAAAGTTGTTAGGGAGTTATGGGATGTCATTAATGAGAGATTGGTTGTATTGCATCTATAAAATAGATATAATGGCTATGCATGATGTATAGTAGTGTATTAGTGTATAAAATGATCATGTAATAAATTGTGATATGTGTTCTTGCAAGTCATCTTGTAAACATGTGGTTTGAGTGTTTGATTAATATATGGGGTGACTCACTACTTTTGTGGTTTTCCCTAGGATATGGGTTTCCAAGGTAATTTATGTGTAATGTGTTCATATTTTGTGTGGAATCAATTCCAAAATATTTTGTAATCAGTATTAAGAACAAACATGAACGGGTTTGAACTGTGAAGGTAAAATTTGTCTTCCCAAACCTAGAAAGTGCATAAGTTGGGGATTGATAGCGAAAAGGTCTTATTACCACTTTGGAACTTCCAAGAACTCGTGTTTTCTAGGGAAAAAAACTCTAATTCAATTAACAGGAACAAATTTATAATGATCCATGATCACTATGTTGTGATAAAATTATTATCTCATCAATTTTTCAAAGGTACTTCAATAGGTCTAGCCATGAACAAGATTATTATTAAGAATTTGTGATGTAGGAATCTTTCAAATTTCAAATCCCCTTTATGGAATCGACCACTTAGAACTACTAAAAACAATATATTCCATGTCCAAGTAGTCACTAATATGCAAGGGACTTGAAATTGGGGATTCCTCGCTAATGGTCGAGATTAAGCCATCTAGTTTGGTGAGATAGATAGGGTCCATTGGAGGTGATAAGTTGTGTGGAAGAGTCTGAAAGAAAAGCATCTTGTTGATGATCTATATGCAATGGTGCATCTTCTCAATGTGAATCCTAACTATTGGAGGCATCAGCACAAGTGAACAAGGCAAGCAAAATCCCTCTACACCAACAACCAATATTAGAGCATGGAACTTGTCAAAAGTGAATCTGAGCCATTGGATGGAGTTGTTGATGATTTATTTTGTACCCCCTCTCAATTTTTCAAATGTCACAAAAACAACAAATTTCTCCTACATTATCTCAAAGCATTCCTACTTGACTTTAACTTTGAGTTCACTATACATTTTGTCTTTAAATAAAGGCCCAGTTGACACCAAGATTGAACTAGTCAAGTCGTAAAATGTGGGACCTACTAAGATGATGGAATCAAGATATTCTTAATTGTTTCCTCAAACATATAAAATTGGTCCATTTTGATGATACATTTATCGGTATCTTCCACATTCGTGATTACAAATTTATTTCTTTGGAATGATATGAGCTTCTTTTTTTTAATTCATCATTATTTTATGGTGATATGGTATGGTCCATGTTTTAAAAAGTGTCTTTGAAAAAAGATCAAATGGAGATGAGGTAAAAGATTTATGAATTAGTAATCATCATGTTTATGAAGAGTGTTTGAATTATTGTATGCATGCATATAAAAGGGTTGTGTTGTATATTACATAATGTGGCAAGTCAGGATTTTATTACCTTGTTGTTGGTTATGGTAAAGTTTGGTTGAATCATTTCTTGAGTTCGCATGGTTTAATACTATAACGTGTGCTAGATTACTTTATGAAAAAGGAGCCTTCTTTGGGTATTTGTGTTACAAGTTCAAAAGGTGGTGTAGTTAATGACTCCAATTAAAAAGGATATGGTTCTTTGGTTGAAGGAATGACGCATTTAATGACTTACTTCTTCATCGTTGATCTAAGAAATGAAAAGTGGCATGCATGGAAAATTTGAACAACTCAATTGTGATGGAATTCAATGCTTTGTACATGGATCGTGATCGAGTTACATACCATGTGTATTGACGGTTTTGGTTCATACTTCTTACCACGGCCAAAGTTTGGGTTCCCTTATTCTTGCAGTGGTGCAAAAGTATAAAGGGAAGCAAGCGCAGAAGACTAGTATTTGAATTGCTTGGTAAAAACAAATATGGTTACTCTTCTTTGACAGGTATGCAAGTGACATTTGGTTTACCTAATTGGATTTTTATATTCATTGATTGTTAGTGTTGATAATTTTCATTTGTGTGTCCTCCCTTGGTTGATGCCCATAACATGTTGAGAACTCTAGTGACTTGGTTATTTTGGCATCATTATGACACGTCTCAATATGGGTAGTTTTATGTTAGATTTTTTTATCTGGTTACCAAGATTTCATGAAATCCTAATGCCCTAAATCCCTACTTACCTTCTTTTGATGTCATTCCCCATCTTTGAAGGTTGTGAATTGCAGGAGATGGGTATTAAAATGCAAATGGATATGATGAAAGAATGGTTCAGTAAATGATATCATTTCAAGAACATGGTTTAAATGATTTCTTTATATGGAAGTAACTATGTATTTATCAAAAATTAGATGTTTAATACAGTCGGTCGAATTGTATGTATAGACCCTGCACTCAATCGAATGTGATTGGCTCTAATTATGAAACCCTAAGTGTTAATATTTTATCAATGGAATTTGAATTTCATAATAATGAATTATTATCGGTCATAATGTAATTCTTGAAGTTGACATAAGGTGATCCTTGGTCTATTTTTTACCAAAGATTTAGTAAAATAATTTCAATTTCCATATTCAAATCATGGCAATTCTAAGAGATGAAATTTCATTGATAAAATTATGGATCAACATATTTGATAGACCTCACATGTCTAACCTCCATTTGACTCATATGGATCTTAGAATTCATCCTTCAGTTTTCTTAGCCTTATTTAGTCCACTGCATTTTTTAAATGTTTCAAGTTAATACCAAGAGTTTCATATAAGCATGCACTTCTTATGGGTTTTCAATGGAAATCATCCTTCATAGCATCTTCAATCAAAATCCATTTCACCATGGGCTAGTGTCAACAAATTGTATATTAATGTCATCT
Organism: Pseudotsuga menziesii; assembly: GCA_001517045.1. Taxonomy (NCBI): domain Eukaryota; kingdom Viridiplantae; phylum Streptophyta; class Pinopsida; order Pinales; family Pinaceae; genus Pseudotsuga; species Pseudotsuga menziesii. Next base: position 17,635 of record LPNX010549682.1, read on the forward strand.
TTTGTGGTGATGTAAAGTTCCTTCATGCCAAGTGCTAAAGTATTTTACTCTAATAAATGCAACATAGCTCATATTCCTCTATATAAATATGTTGTACAAATAATAATGATGTGAATACATGAAATCTATCATGTCATCCTCAACGTATTGCATATGATGCTGAGACAAGTTCTCTAACATGTCATCCACATTAGGGTACATCTAACAATGATAATATCATTGGTGCTCCATCATGTCATCCTATCCTAGTTATCTATTATCTCAATTGTTGCAATATTTCTTCCTTCTATCCCAGTTGCCTCTATTTTGTGCATGTGGATCAATTTTGTCTTGCATCAATTGGTACTTCTACCTTATTTCTATTTAATCTTTAATCTTGACCTAATGTCTTGATAAACCTAGACTATCCAATCAATCATTCTCATTTAAATATATCTCTTATGTTAATGTCAACCTCTTTTTTCGCAATCTCTTCTCTTGGCATACACCTCACATTGCCAACCTAACTTAATGTAATATCCCAACTGATAGTCTAGCCTTGATTTGATAATATGTTTTTGGTTTATGTGTTTCAGTTGTGTTTAAGATATAATAAAATTTGCATGCAAAATAAGTGTTGTGCGAAAAAATCCCTGAAATATAGAAAATCTAGAGATAACATAGGAAATATGTGTAATATCCATGATCTAATATCATATCGAAATATTATCTTTGCAGGTGATGTGAATTAGAATATGAAATAAAATTTTAATGTTAAACCATTCACTTCTTTATGCAGGGTAAATTGTGGGCATTACTGATGGAACTAGGAATGGTAGAGGGATAAGGGAAGCAACCAAACGAAATTTTTTCGACAGATTTACTTCTTTCCCTAAGCACATGTAAATTTGGTACCATTTAGGTTTCAGAATCAGCTCCGTCGAATCCTACTCCCACGCTTCTGGGTGTCCCAACCGTGCAAACTAGGAAGAACCTTCACTTCCAACAACCAGTGGCTTGCGAAAAATGAATATGGCTCTGACATGAAGTTATATAATGGTATAAAAATTTCTATGCAGGTCTATAACATATTTGGGATGTTTAGTAAATTGCATAGGAAAAAATAGTCACTTAGAATGTACTCTAGGCTCGAATTCTGGGGAGTCCAAAATTAGGAAGAAGGTTATCAAACTTCAGTTTCAGACTTGGAAGGTGTTCAATATGATGTTAGTGAATGATCAGAAGTGAAAGAAATAATATTCAAAATTTTCCAGTCCTCTAACTCATTCGAAATATAAAACTAGTCATTTTTCAATGCATTTCTAGCTAAGGTGTTGAAATGCTTCTCAAAAGTAAATTAGATCTATTCGAAACTCTGTAATAATTAAAGAAAGGTAAGAATACATAATTATTACAGAGCATTTACGACTTAATTCAATCTCACATGAGCTTTACTTCTTCACTCATTAATTTAGACTTCATTACAACATTAGAAAACTAAAATTTGAGGTAGAATTGCAATGGCAAACTATTAGAACTTTACAGAAACTTTGGTACTGTTATGAAACTGATATTAGGGACTGATAATAACCTAAATTAATGGAATAGAGACATCAATATTTCCTCATAACTTCATTTCATAGTAAATTCTCACCTAGACGATCCAATCAATCATTCTCACTTTAATGTATCTCTTATGTTAATGTCAACCTCTGTTGTCGCAATCTCATCTCTTGGTGTAGAATCTTCAGCACTCTCCCAACCCAGTTTCAACCTCCATTTTAAACATTGTTTAATTCCCAACCCAGTTTAACTTTCTGTTGCAAATTAGATTATTTCTCGTAAACAATATAGGACTAAAACACAAGAAGAATTTTTACAACTTTTATGAGCAGCAATTAAAACTCATTCACACATAAAAAATCAAACTCAGGAATTTTGGTCAAATGACAAAGGAAAAACCCCAACCTTCGAGGAAAACCTGTGAGAGAGAAATTATTTATTTATCTTTCAAAAATACAGCTGTAAGCAAAAAAATTATCAATCACAACTTATATCAACTAGACGATTAAAATTAGCCTCGAAATTTGTGCCAAAATCAGAAATGTCAAACTCGGGAGTTTATGTCTGAACTCCTCGGTTTTTGTGCTTCTACAGTACTATACAGACATGATGTACACCTTCTACTGTATGGACTGCCTCAAAAAATGTGCCCATAGACCCTAAAGAATTTTTTCCTTGAAATTTGTGCCCAATTGTCTGCCTTGATTAATGTGCCCTCTACGGACTGATTTCGTCCTATATGTACAGTATTGTATGGATGCAATAAATTCTCTTCATTGTTGCCTCAATTTTTGCTCCATGACTGTTGTACCTTCACCTTGATTTTCGTGGCATGGAAAAATGCTTCAACTGTGTTTTTTCCCTCTTGCTCAGAAATTCGACCTTCTCTCTCAAAAATGAATCAATGCCTCTTCACATGGAAAATTTGCCTTTTTAGTAAAAATGGTGGGGTGAGTGAAAGGTCATCTAATCCAAGGGCCCAGATTATATTAGATGAGTGGTTTTGATAAAATCACTTTTCTCCATAACTTAAAAATTAATTCACTCTCTTTTAAAAAATTTACTTAAAGTACAATTTAATCTCTAAAGTGCATTTAATGCTCATCTCAAGTCATTAATATAAAGTCCATGTGACATAACCCCTTTTCCTAGTGACTTAGGCAAAAGTCACCAAGGGGAACAACTCCCAAGGTATAAAAAATTAAACACTTGGCAGACACCTCACATTGTCAACCTAACTTAATGTAATATCCCAACTGATATTCTACCCTTGATTTGATAATATGTTTGTGGTCTATGTGCTTCAGGTATGTTTGAGATAGATAAAATTTGCATGCAACATAAGTGTCGTTCTATTACTCGGTTTCAACCCCATCTGCATTAAATTATAAATGATGTAAATAGCGTTAATAAACCATGGTGTGGAGCTCAAGGCAAAGGCCACGCCATGGATTTAGTCTTCTACGTTTCGACAATTAAAATCGATGCCGATGGCACAATATAATTTTCTACATCATGTAAATGTGCAATTAATAAAATACCCACAACTAGTTATGTCAATGCAACATTAAAGAGATGGGGGCTTGATTTCAAAAGGAATAGGGGAGGGAGATTCAAACCCTTGAGCCAATGGGGAAAACCCATAAAATTGTCAACTACCCATTTTGTCATTTGTGCCCAGTCATCCAAAAGTGGTTAAGTTAGTTAATACATGGGGATGGGAAGAGTATGGGAGTCAAAATTCGAATTCGAAAGCCACCCATTTTTGGGAAAATGTGTTTTTGACTTCTTGGGAAAGTAAATGCTTGGAAATGCATGCCCATCCCATTGTTCATCCATCAATTTGGCTCTCTCATGTATTGGGGAGCTCCTGTGTGTTTCCCTTCATGGTTTTGGTTGATTTCTCCATTTTCCCATGGTTGGAAAATCATTTTCGGTCTTGTTGAATGTATGTGCAGCTGGGAAGTCATTTTTGGGGTCGTTGAGTGTATGTGCAGCTAGGGAAAACCCATTTTGGTGTTGTTGAGTGAATACGTAGCATAGATTTATGTTTTGGGGGTTTGAGAGGGTGTTTTTCCCTTTCCTCATGCAGCTGAGAACTGGTGAGCATTTCGATCCCAAATTTATGTGTTTTCTTCATTATTATCCAAGCTAGAAACTCGTTTTTTGTAAATCCCAGGAGTTGGGAAGATAGATCTACATTTTGGGTAGGAATGGAAGTCATTTTTGCCTCTGTGAATCCATGGAACTTTTCTTGAATCGATTTGATCAATTGGGTCATTTTTCCCCATTCACCATTATCGAATTTGGTTCCTGAGACATTTTTCGTTCATTCCAGACTTGCATTTTGTTGTGTAGTGCATCCTTGTGTTGGCTTGGTTGAGTTGTGTCCCCTAGTTCCTTGTGGAAATCATGCCCAGCTCGGGGGTGGCAGTGATGCTGAGAGATTGATGAGCACACTGGCCTATGGTTGGGTGGAACGTTGCAGCGACATAACTGGTTGCAGGATGAGCTTCGTTTCCAAGATAAGTATTCTTGTGTTTAAATATCTACAATTACCTTTACCAATGAATTAAGATGAACATGTGAATGAATGGAATGTATTTTGCTTCTGTTGTATGTTAAATATTTAAGCATTTGTGCATGTTATTAGTTCAATGTATTTTGTTTTATGTTCATGGGGCTAGTTTGCTCAGATTAGACGGCACCTTAGTCCCGTTCTCTCTCTGGTGGATGGGAGGGGACATGACAATGTGGTATCAGAGATCATGTTATAGCTTTGGGCCTTAAAGGGGCCATCAGAAATCCACTTCTTTGTTCAGCAGAAAAGCAGCAAACATGATAAATTTTTCAAAATTTCTCTAAGTATGAAAAATAGCCCGTCGGCCTAGTGAGTTGAAGTCGGGTCGATACATCGATTGGGTTGGCTGAAGGAGAGTCGATGGTGTCGACCAAGCTAGCCGAAGCAGAACCGATACGTCAACGTGAAAGGCAAGTTCCTTTTTCGACGTAGCGGAAGCTTCGTTCAGAAGTGATCTTGGAACGTTTGTCGACACAATGGAGAGTTCAACAAGATTATGCCGATCGGATGCAGACCCAGAAGGTTGTCGTCGAAAGAAAGTGTGGGATTTCTCTTATGCGGCGGCAGTTTAGAGAAAGATGGAGCCGACAGATAATGCAGCCGAACCATTTTGGGGTAGTCGACAGAATTTGGCCAACAGCATTGGCGATAAGTGACAATGGAAGCTAATGCATTGAAGCAGCGGTGTCGAAGAGAAGAATTGGGCGAAGCCGAGCCGATTCGTTAGCTATATTGTTTGGTTTTCATCGACACAGCAAATGAAGCCGATGAAAGAAAGAAAATTTCTCGAAAATTTTCTAAGTATGGAATCGAAAAATTTTGGTGAAATTGGTCACAACGTCGGCTGAGCACATCGGAAGACTTTGGAGATTTGAGCCGATGTGTGTCAAGTGGAAGTTGGGAATCGAACCGACGCATGTCGAGTGGAAGTTGGGGTTTTAGCCGATGCATGTCGACTGGGTTGAGCCTACGAGAAGGAAAAGAAAACAAATTCTAAGTGTGGAAAATCGGCAAAAATCGAAGAATTTTGCCGATACGTCGATTGAGTTACGTCGATGCACATCGAGAAAATTTCAGAGTTTCAGCCACAACACGTTGGGTGGAAAGTCGAAATTTTTCCGCAATGGTGGCAGTTTTGGCAATTTCCTAATCGAAAGAAAGTTGGAAATTTTTCCGACACAGCGGGTGAAAGTCAAAAAAAAATTCGACATAGCAGAAGGAGACATCGGAAGGAATCGGGTGAAGTTTGTTGACGTGTATCATGAAAATTTGGGAAAGTTCACTGACACGTTGGAAGGAAAAGGAAAATGGAGTCGATACATCGGAAAACTTGTACAGTTTCAATAGATACGTCAGCTGAGTTTCGTTGATCAGAGGAAAACTGAAAATTGCGTCGAAACAAAGATTTTTGGTAGGTTTTTAGAGAGATCTGCAGGGGCCAGAAAGATGAAAAAATGGCAGCATGTTTGTGCACTAGATTGTGCAAAAATGGAAGCGTGTTTGTGCATCCACAAGGGGGCAAGCCCCCTTGACCCCCGTCGTCCCCCTGAGACAGTTGTTATTTAGAAGGAAACTACAATAAGAAGGAGTGCTAATTAGCATAATTGCTAAACTTAGCCAACCCAACGAAAGGCACATTGACCATTCATGCTTGCAAGAATCAATTGGTAAGTAATTGTTGAATTTTTGAGCTTGACTAACAAATGATGTTTTTAACACATTTTGCAAAGTCATAGTGCAGATTGAAGAGTTGATCTTGGTCCGACCAATGAGGTTAAAGAATATCAACGCCAAGAAAATTAACAGCATGGATGATGCGCAGGATCCCTATGGACACAAGAAAGATGCTATGGGGGGGAATCCAAGATATCCACAAGAGGGCAAAAAGCCACTCCAATGTTGGAGATGTGGAGGACCCCATTTGCGCCGAAGTTGTCCAGATGGGGAAGGGTATCTAAGGCCAGCTTACAATATCTAAGGTCATGGAATAGAAGTTGTTGGGAGGAGAGAACAAGAGAGTTCCCTAGATGCTGCAGCTACCATAAGATGCCTGAGGGTAGAGTTGGAGGATTGTAAAGAAGAAAATAAAAGGTTGGTCAAGGATTTGGTAGAGCGAAACCAGTTGACTACAACCATGCTACAAAGTTTGGAATATCTCCAAAGGCAGATAAACTCTAGGCATCAGTTAACAGAGATAGAAGGGAGTAGGAGAAATTCTCATGAGAAGAATGAGAAGCTTAACCGAAGGAAGAAAGGTTTTAAGCCTCCTCACCTTTTGAAGCAACAAAGGAATCCATCACAAGCTACGATTGAGTCGGTTAGAATGATGAGGGGAAAGCTAAAGGAACCACTCAAATGTTGGGGATGTGAAGGACCCCATCTATGCAAGAATTATCCACTTGCGAATAGGAGTGAGGGTCAAGTCCCTAGCACCCAAGAAGCTAAAACTATGGGTCAGGAATCAAGCATCATTCCTAAAATTTGTCCAGTGTTAGAAGACCACCAGGCAAGTCATAACTCAACTGTGATGGAAGTTGAGGGTGAGATTGTTGAACAAATTATTTCTTTTTTGATTGACACTAGATTGACTCACAACTATATCACCCCTAGACTTGTTGAGATGTGCACTTTGAAGAAGTCAAAGCATAGAGGATCATGGTTAGTCCAGCTAGCCACTGGAACTAAGAAGAAGTTCATTGAGGTGGTAAGGAAATGCCCATTGGTCATGGATGGTATAGTCACCTGTGCAGATCTGAATGTTCTGCCACTTGGATCCTGTGATGTCCTCATTGGAATGGATTGGTTGGAAGCACATAGAGCAAAACTAGATTGTTACAGCAAGACTTTTGAGTGCTTGGATGAAGAAGGCAACCTAAGGGTTATGAAAGGCATTCCAAAAGTGATGTCTAGAAGGAAGTCTTCAGCAATGCAGCTGAAGAAGTTCTATGGGAAAGGTTGCAGAGTGTATGCAGCGCATGTTTTGGAGGCAGCGAAGTATGATACTCCTAGATTGGAGGACTTTCATGTGTTGCAGAAATTCGTGAATGTTCTTCTGGATGAAATTCCAGGGCTTCCTCCAAAGATTGACATCGATTTTACAATTGAACTTTTGCCAGGTAAAGCACCAGTGTCTAAGACACCCTAGAGGGTGAGTACACCAGAAATGATAGAGTTGAAGGTGCAACTGCAAGAGTTGTTGGAAAAGAGGTATGTCAGGAAAAGTGTGTCTCCTTGGGGAGCACCATCCTAATTGTGAAAAAAAAATATGATACACTATGGTTGTGTATTGATCACAGACAGTTGAGCACAGTTGCTGAGGGGAACAAACATCCTTTTCCTAGAAAGGATGACCTCTTGGATCAAATGAGAGGAGCAAAGGTGTTTTCCAAGATTGACTTGGGGTCTAATTACCATCAAGTAAGGATCAAGGATGAAGATGTTCACAAGAGAACCTTCAAAGGAAGGTATGGATCTTATGAGTTGGTGGTGGTACCATTCGGTTTCACAAATGCACCAACCACATTCATGTGCCTCATGAATAATGTTTTCAGTAAGTCTCTGGACCGGTTAGTTCTTTTCCTCCTTGATGGCATTCTTACTTATTCTAAGGAGGAAGAACATGTGGAACATTTGAGGCTGATTTTGAAATGGCTCAAGAAGCATAAGTTGTATGCAAGGTTGAGCAACGATGACTTCTACGAAGATGGAATTCATTATTTGGGTCACACTATCTCATATAAAGGAATATTTGTAGACCCTAAAAAGATTGAGGCCATGATGAGTTGGCCTGCTCCAAGAAAGTTAACAGATCTAAAATATTGTGTGGAACTTTCAGGATACTGCAGGAGGTTCACTGAAGGATATTCTGTAGGTAAAGCTAAGTCTATGTATACGATGAGGAAGCTTGCATGTGAACTTGTAGATCCATGAGGAAATGACCCTTCTTGAAGATTGCAGGTAGAATGACCTGATAAGAGTAGTCTAGTTGTACCCACTGGAACCAAGGAAAAAAACTGCCATGTGCTGTGAGAAGGATCTCTTGACTAAAATCTAACTTTTGAACAGAATAGATTTTGAACTTCATATTTTAAATTTTGTTGTTGATTGTTAATTGAATAATATTAACTGTTTGGCTTATCTAAAATGGTGTCAAGATGACATGTTGTATGTGAATGTCTAGGTTTTTGCAGCATGTGTAAGTTAGGAATGATTACTCCCCACTTGCAAAAGCCAAACAATATGAGGATGACCTCATGGTGCGAAAATCTAATTTCCTGTGGGAAGCAGAATTGTGAATTCAAATTTTGATTTGACTATCAATGTTATGATCATTTGATAATTGGAAATTATCCATGCATGAAATAGACTTGAAAATCTATGATTAAATTTTTATGATGACATCTCATATGAACCACATACTTATATGTAATGCAGGTGAGATGATGAAAATATGTACCTGGTGTGCATGGCTCCTCGGAAGGATGTACGGGGTGTACATAGCTTCTCAGAGGGATGTCTTTGTAATAGGTTTGAAAACCATGATTGAAATTTATGATGACATCTGATGTAAATTGCATGTCTGTATGAAACGCAGGTGAGACAATGAAAACATGTACATGGAGTACATGGATCCTCTAGAATGATGTACTTGGGTACATAGCTTCTCCCCCCTACCAGCTAGGCACCGGTATGTATCACTGGGGATGCCCAGGGTGTAATACATTCGGTTAGACTTCTCTCCGCACACATACATGTCGTAAGGGGACTGTCATGAGAGTAGGGGCTCCATGAAGAGAATAACCCCTAGGTATTATGATGTCTGGAAAGTAAGTGCTTGAGCATTGGTAAGCACTTGGAGGAGGTGCTAGACCCTTACACCAGAGTTATCATTAATCACCCAAGGAGATGTTAGACTATGAAGCAGGGCTGACCAGATCTCGGTTGAGAGATTCTACGTAGATAAGTATTCGATTACTTGGAAAATCCTTGTTTATTTTATGTAATTACACATATGCATATTATGCGGTCAGGATTTTGGAAAATCTTGTTAAAGGTTGCATCTTATGGAAGTGAATCTGACAAGTGAGTTGATTCATTTTGTTGTCTGGAAAGATATTTTCAGGTGATCCAAGGATTGTAGAAATTTGGCTACCCTTTAAATCACACCCAGGTGTGGGGTGGGGCAAGGTTGTAAATGTCATAATTGTATTAATCCTAGTCGGCACTTGTGGAACCAAAAGAAGATACTTATGCAGATAAGTTTCTGGTTCACTTGGAAACTTCTTGTTGATTTTATGTCGATATACATGTGCATGTGATTCATCTATGATTTGGGAAAATATTGTGAATACTAACATGGGAATTGACTCATTGGTTCGGGTTTGAGCATAAGTATGGCTCAATGCCAAAGACATTGGAGATGTTCCAAGCTGTGGAGAAGGATTCTCCAAGACCGTAAAAAGGTTCAATGGTGTGTATTGATGCATGCAATCAAGGCTTTGGAGGAGTCCGTGCGTAATACAACCACGTAGTGGGACCAAGGTGGAGTTCCATATCGTACCATTGGACAAGTGAAAATGAAAAATGAGCACCACGATCCCAATGACGCTACATGGGAGCTGGAGGATGCCATACGATTCACACCTCCATTTTTATTTAATTTTTACAGAGCGCTGAGGTAGTGCCAGGGGTGGACAATGTTGTTGAAATTCATAAAGTTGGTACCATAAGAAATCAAGACACTACTAGAACAGAAGAATTAGCTAAAACATAGTATAAAACCCCAATGAGCAAAAAAAATGTACAAGAGTATATCACATCATGATTCTTTACATTAACCCAACCATAATCACATTAATTCATTCCTTAGAACCTTAGAAGACATTAACATCAAATATTCATAGACTAGACTTATACCTATGTGGTCTAATGAAAGCCATGTTGTCCAAGTATGGAGGAACCCATACTTGCTAGACTAGTCAAAGTTGGTTGTATATTTGGATATGCAACAAGGTATCCATGTTAGATCGACATGTACAATATCATCCTTTATCATTCTTGACTTGATATCAAATTTCTTAATAGTTTTATTGATTTCCTTAGTTTCTTGATAGTTTCTATTTAGATTACTTTGTAGCATTGTTAGACAATTTTTTCAATTTGACAAGGTGCTTACTATATCTTATCTATTGTGTGAATGAGAAAAACTCATCTTAATATCTTAGTGATTCGGATGCCATTTTTAATAGACTGCAAAAAATCCAATACGATTTCAGTGCATATGAATCACTGAGTTACAATTCCATAATTGAGTGGGTACACCCAAACCTATGCACAACAGATCTAGTTTATAGATCTTTTATTAACTATCTACATCTCAATCATAGATATTATAAATAGTTGTGATATATGATTTCAATCGCTATTAAAAAAAAATGAAGTACATGAAATAATATGGACAAAGTTCAATTCAAGTACATGAAATAATATGGACAAAGTGCAATCCACTTGTGTATGGACATGACAATACTAAATAGGTTCTGTAGATAGTCAAAGTAAAAATGTACAACATGGACATAATGAAATCAAAGACAACATACAAAATGGCTTGCATATATAGGCTACTCAAATATATCTCTATGTGAACTTGGTGACTTAGATATTGCAATGCCAAGTGATTCAATAACACCTATGAAAATACATGGTCTTGATTGGAAATTCTATCATTTCACATTATTATAATAACACATGGGACTCTTACACCAAAGTGCTCGTCACTTGCTAACATATCTATAAAGTCCAAATGTTTTTCCTCCATCTTTAAGAAGGTGGTGCTTTTATGATGTTAGAACAGATCCAGGGCATAACAGAGGATGGAACGATGTGAGTGCTGCCATGGTAGGGTTTCTCAGGGTTTTCTGGGACAGCACTGTTTCGGTCTTCTCTCAAGGCTTCCATTTTTCGTTCATGGCTCGGTTTACTCTATTCCCTGAGCTCCTGGGTTCTCCTCTGCCATCTTTTTTTGTCTCTGCCTGTCTTGGTCTCCCTTTTGTTTTCTCGAACAGTCATTATTTACTGTTGTCTTGGGTCATTGGTCGTTTTATAGTCCTGTTTGAAAGGGTGATAGAAGTTGTGTTGTCTCCTACAGAGGGTGGCGACTTGGAGTTCCTCCCCTTCCCAAGGGGACTAGTACCAACCAAGCTCAAAAAGTGGGAATGATTGAATGATTTTTTTTAATCGCCTCTGTGTTTGATTTTCAGGTTTATGGGGTTATCAACCCTACATGCATCTTCTACGTCATCTCACCCTTGATTCTTGTCTGCCTCCGTCGGCGTGCGTATGGTTGACTTCTGGGGTCACTCCGTTTTTCTCTGGGGAACTAGGGTTTGGTCCTTTTCACCTCCGGTTTCTGCAGTGATTATTTTTCGTGCTCTCCGTTGTCTTTCTCCTTTCTTTATTCTTGGGTGTTTGTAGGTATAGATGTTATATTTGTTTGTTTTTGTCAAAACACTAGGCTTTTTCCCTGTCAGCTGGGGTCACAACTTGTTATCCTTGCCAGGGTTTTGACTTCCGGTGTTCACCCAGGCGAGTGGGTAACGAAGTTTTCTCTGGTGTAGTGTTGGGGTTTTGACTGTTGTATAAACCCGGTTTAGAGGGTATCGGTGGTTATTAGGGTTTCTCCCTTCTTAGGGACTGTTATTACTACTCCGTTCCCAGACAAGGGTGCTCAGTACCTCGTTGTTTTTCTCTCTTGGTTATGTCGGTTGCCTAGTGTTGGGGTCCACATCATGGATGACATCAGGGCTTCCTCTCGTCACCGTAGGAAGCATAAAGCCAAAGGTATAAAAACCCTTTCGGGAAAATTACGCTATGTCCTTGGTCATGACATTTTTATGGACCGTGTGACTTCCCTGTGTTCAAGAGCCTTAGTGGGTAGGTTCGAATACTGTCATTTGGGTAAGAAAGACTGGGTGGACTGGGCAATTGCTCATTGGAAACCACTGTAACCTATATTTCGACTATCATTTTTCCCTCCAATGGTTGGATTATCTTTGTGTTTTTAGAAGCTGATCATGCAGCGGTTATCCTTGACTTGATCTGGAGAATCGGTAATGGGTCTTTGGTTCTAGGGCGCTGACACGCACATTTCAACCCTCTCAGGGAAAGGGTGACAAAGCGTCACCTATGGGTTCTGTTTCCTTCACTCCCTTTTCCCCTCTAGAGCAAAAGTATACTTGAAGGCATTGTAAACACTGTGGGTATATTTTTTGTGGTTGATGAGGACTTCCATCTCACCTTTCATAAAAAGATGGCTCGAGTGCTTGTGGAGATGGATGTCTCACAAGGTCTACCAGTTGAGGTAGAGATTCTCTGCAAGGAATGCCTTTTGGTCCAAAAACTCGACTATCTCCATGTATCGTTCAGATGCAGTCGATGCCACGATACGGGACATCTCTGAAGAACATACCCTCTCCTCCTAAACAATCTGTCATGCTCCAGCAAGGATGGTTCACCTGTCTCGCGTTGTCCATATTCTTCCTTTGCTCCAGCGCATCCAAATACCGGTATTTATTCTCAGGCTCTCTCTTTTTGAAGATGTATCGGACTCTCTGCTTGAGGCCATTAACAAGATGGATTATGCTCTTGTCCTTGTCTACCCCCGGATTGTGTTACTGTCAAGACCCCTCTTCTGGATTCTTCTGTTGTTCTAACTTCTCCCTCCCCTCCTTGCTCTCTGGCATATTTGCCTCGTGTGCCTCCACCCCCCATTACGAGTCCACTCCCTTCTCCCCCTGTACCATCTTTTTCTTCTCTTGAGGACTTTATGCCACTTCCTCCTCTTGCTTCCCCTCTCTCTCTTATCCCCCCGCCTCATAGCCATGTAACTTCCCCTTCCTTTTCTGATCCCTCACTCCAAAGATCCCTGTCGATCTTCTCAACAAAAACTCCCTCCTCTCCCTCTACCCTCCATTTGAACTCCATCTGCTTCAAAAATGTGGCAGTCCAAAAAAAAAAAAAAGGATAAGTTGGAACCTTCAGGGGTCCTTTCTTCTGCCTCTCCTCCTTATACCCCACTCCCTGTACGCATAAAAAATGCTGCGAGAGGACACCCTCATCGGGGACTTAGAGCTTCGTCTCCCCTCCCTCCTGTTCCTTAATGAAAATCTTGTCCATAAATGTTCGCGGTTTGGGAGGCAAGACCAAACATTGTTGCCTCTGGTCCCTTTTTCGCTCGATTGCACCTGACCTGATTCTCCTTCAGGAAATAATGTGCAGATCTTATCCTGCTCTCCTTGTTTTTTCTAAAAAAATTCCTAACTGGGAATTCTGTGCTATTAGCGCCTCGGGGCTCTCGGGAGGTCTACTCACTGCCTGGAACCCTCACCTAGTTAGATGTCGTGCCTTTGAAACTGTAGCAGATATCCTTGTCAAGACTAACATTCGTGGTATGTCTACCCCAATGGCTATCCTCAATTGCTACGGTCCCTACCGAAACAGGGAACTCTTCTGGGATAAGGCTCAAAGAGGGGGTCTACTCAATACTCCTAACCTGATCCTGGGAGGGGACCTAAACTTAACTCTGAGTGCCACAGAGACCTAGGGTTAAAAGGTTGTCCTCGATCCTCGTGCTTCACATTTCAAACTCCTTTTTGATTCGGTCGATCTCGTGGATGTTGCTCCCTCCATTGTTGGACCCACATGGAGAAATGGGAGGGCTAGAGAAGAAGGGATCAGTAAAAGACTTGATTGCTTCTTACTTTCTTCTTCTTTGATCCCTGAACTCAAGGTTCACCATGTGTGGGATCATCCTTCTGACATATCTGATCATCTTCTGATCTGCCTTGAATGGAATAGTATGGGGGGATCACGTAACTACCCTTTTAAATTCAATAGATCCTAGCTAACTGATCCAGATTTCACCCTTTGGGTTACTAGTAGATGTCTTGATTTGATAGCCTCTTCTTTTGATAATGACTTGGACTTACTCTCCCATAAGCTAGATTACTTAAAAAGGATGTTAAAACCTGGATCAAAGAAAAAGGAACCATTATGGAGTCAGATTCTCTTAGACTTGATGAGGAAATCGGTGCCCTCCTTACTGGTTCTTCCTCAGGTATCCTATCCCTTGAGGATCAGTCGACTTTGACTCAACTTAGATAATAAAAAAAGGTGTTGTTGGACCACTACCTACTCACCCAGCAACTAAAGAGTAGAGCTAAGTGGGCCTTGCATGAAGACTCAAACACAAAGTACTTTCATGCTTTGGCCTCGAGCCGCAGGAATCATAATGTTATCTGGTATTTAGAGGATGAAGATGGACACAGTGTTGAGGATGAGGTAGCTCTTAAGGAATTGGGTCAGAGACATTTCACACATATCTTTAGTGATGATAAACAAACTTGTATACTTTCCTAGCTCAAAGTTGTCTTGTTGTACCCCTCTATGATCCCTTCAGTGGAGGCTCGTGATCTCATTGATTCTATCAATATGATTGAGATTGAGGGTGCATTGAGATCCTTAAAGAAGGACAAGAGCCCAGGTCCTGATGGCTGGACTGTCGAATTCTTTATTCACTTTTTAGACCTGTTGGGTAAGGATTTAATTTCTGTTGTAGAATGCGCAAGGAAATCAAGTAGGATTACTCCCTCTCTGAACTCCACATTCCTTGCCCTTATTCCTAAAAAGGATAAGCCCACTACTTTTGTTGACTTTAGACCAATCTCTCTGTGTAATCTAATCTATAAGCTACTCTCCAAAATTATAGCTGTAAGATTAAAGCCTTTTCTGGACTCCCACATTTCCAGAGAACAATATGGGTTTCTCAAAAATCGCCAAATTGTAGAGCCCATAGGCATTACACAAGAGATTCTCCATTCTGTCAAAACTAAAAACACCTGTGCTCTCATTCTTAAGCTAGATTTGGTAAAAGCCTTTGACATAGTTAATTGGTCTTATATCAGGCTCATTCTAATCCAGATTGGGGTGCCACTCTTGGGAGTTAACTGGATCATGGGATGTCTTACTACAGCAAATTTTGTTGTGTTGGTTAATGGCACTCCTTCCAAGTTCTTTAGTGCTTCTAGAGGGATCAAACAAGGTTGTCCTTTGTCTCCCCTACTCTTCATCCTTGTTATCGAAGGACTCTGTCTCTTGATTTTTGATGCTAGGCAGAATGGTCTCATCAAAGGTATAAAAATCTCTTCAGCTCTTGCTCTTACACACCTCCTCTTTGTGGATGATGTTATTCTACTTGGAACGGGTACCCTGCTAGAATGGATGGCTTTTGAAGTTATTTTAAGTACCTTTTGCAAAGCATCTGGGATGAGTATCAATGTAGATAAATCAAGCTTTCTCTACAATAATGTGGATGATGAAATCCTTCTAGGTATATCCATGGTTATGCCTTACAAAATGGATCCAATTTCCACGGGTTTTAACTATCTTGGTTATTTTCTCAAACCTCTGGGGTACAAGATCAATGATTGGAATTGGTTGATTCAGAAATATGAAAATAGAATTTTTCATTGGTCCCATAAGTATCTCTCCCTTGGTAGTCATCTGATCCTTGTCCAAGCTGTATTATCCAACCTCCCGGTCTCCTGGCTGGGCCTTGCTCCTATTCCTGTCTCTATCTTGAAAAAACTCAGAAGGTTAACCTTTGCATTTTTATGGGGCTCCACCGAGGACAAACACAAGTACCATCTAACGAATTGGATGCACCTTTCTTGGCCTAAAGAAAAAGGTGGCTGGGGTATAAAAAATCTTCACTGGTTCAACACTGTCTTGAGATTAAAAATAACTTGGATGGTTCTTCAAAACAATAGTCTGTGGCATCAGGTTTTAATCAGTAAGTATCTGAAGAATCATTCTGTTGTGGCATGGCTCAGAGGGAAAAATTTCACAGTCCGTGGTGCTTCAGTGATCTGGAATGGGTTCATGCACACACTGTCATGGCTGGCAAAGTGCTTAGCTTGGCATGTTGGTAATGGACAGAACATCCTCGTGGGTATTGATCCGATTATAGGAACTCACTCCCTTTCAGAGCTACCTATAGGTCTCAGAGAGTATCTTGAGGATCCAGGTATCACTACTCTCTCCCACGCTCAAAATATCCTCCTTGGTCAGCACCACTACTAGTATACGGCTGAGGATTTATACATTGCAGGGGACTGGAAATTTGCATGGGATAACTATACGAGATGCTTGGAATTTGGTAGGATCCGGCTCAATTCACATGCTGACTCCTTAGTATGGGATCATAACAAATTTGATGGCACTGTTTCTGCAGAGCTGGTATATGACTTAATCGTGCAATCTTCATCTCCCCCGACCGACAACAAATTACATGCTTTCATCTGGTTTGGCATTCTCCCCAAGAAAATTTGTTGTTTCGTCTAGCTGGCATTGGCAAAAAAAAAAAAAAAACTTACTTGGGACAATCTCCAGAAAAGAGGTTGGATCGGGCCCGACTTATGTGCTCTTTGTGGTTCGGGTGAGGACAGTGTTCAACATATTTTTTCTTCTTGCTCTGTCTGGAAGACTGTATTTGTATGCTTAAGTGATCAGTATCACTTTCATCCTTTCCACCAGAGTGATAATCTCAATACTTTTTGGGGTAACTGGATAGCAAGGTTTTCTAAACACTCTGACTGTTGCTTCCTTCCTTTTTTCGCTACTTGGGCTATCTGGAAAGCAAGAAATATCTGTATATTTGAAGAAAAAAAGCTATCGACTCTAGGTATTCTCCATCAAATTGCATATTACTCCCAGATGTATCGGCCTTCGAGTATGAAGGTTAAAAAGCCTAGAGCCTATGGATTAGGCCCTGCTCTTGTTTTCCCCTATGGGTTCTTTGATGGGGCAGCTGCAAGTTATAAAGGAGGAGTCGGTTTTTTCCTATTCCTGAATGAGTCTCATTCATTTGATTTTTCTATGGGGGTTGGTACTTGTACTAACACCAAATTTGAACTGATAGCGCTTTGGGCTTTTCTATTTGTAGCAAAAATGATGGGGATTCATTTACTTAACATTTTTGGCGACTTTGTTGTCATCATAAATTGGGCAAAGGGCAATGCTGCCCTGAATCTGTCGGATCTTAGTCATTGGTGTATGGATACAAGAAACCTCAATACTTGTTTCCTTCACTTGTCTTTCAATCATACTTACCGTGAACATAACCAGCTTGCAGACAGACTATCAAAATCTGCCCTATCTTTGGCTCCTAGATGTGGTAAATATTCTGAATTTCTTGATGGCCTTTTGGCCTCTCATGACACTTTCCAGCTCTCTTGAGCATGGTGCAAGAGCATGTTCTCCTCTTTTTTTTGCACCCCTTTGGATGATTATGGAGAGGGCACTTTTGATAGTATTTATGTGCTTTTTTGTTCACGGTTTGTTATGGCTGATTGGGACAGACATCTATTCTTCTTTGACTAGGCTTATTTTCTCGGTTGATGCGTACTGTGACCTCCCCCATGGCCAGCTCTTATTGTTTGAGGCTCGTTCCTGGAATATAGCTAAAATGAACTTTCTTAGTGATCATGTTTGATTGTAACCCTATGATAGGGATGGCACATCAGATGCCCTTTGATTCTATATATTGAATAACAAGGACATGCTTTTCTCCTTCTGAAAAAAAAGAAGGTGGTGCTTTTATAAAACAAATACTAAAATAAATTTATGTTAAAGCAGTGTTAAAGGCCCTTGAAAATTGTGTATGAAACTCATAAAATGCAAATCTCTATAAAATAAATAATTTGAAAAGTAATCTCTATAATGGTGATGAGAGATACTTTGAATTCATTAAATTTTCTTGCCATCATGAACTTGATAAAAATCGGAAATATCACATAAACATCACATGGAGATACTCAAAACTATAAAATTCATTATACAAATCTAAGAGGAAAATGAAACTTTGTTAAAACAATCATTATGATTGTATATACATTTTATGAATGTCTAAAAATAAGATAATGTTTTTAAAGAAAAATATAGAACTATTTGTTGGTCTTCAAACTTCCTTAGGCTCAAAAATCCAGAAATGCTAGTGGCAAAAGTTCTCAATTGTCATTGTTGTTCCACTATCTATAGCCCATGTTGTTAATTAGGTAGTTAGGTCGTGTTCATTGTCAATCATGTCTTCTCAAGTGTATAGAGTGTTAATATCTATGCTAAAATGATTAAAGTTTTTAGGCAAATTTGGTAAAGTTACTGTTTTCTATTCCAACTATTTCCATGCATTGGGTTTTAACTTTCAAAATTCTTTTCTCCAAAAATATTTTCCAATTTCCTTTCTTTCCTAAAATGATTTGCCCAAATTCTATAAAATAAGAGTATTTTATTTTAAGTATTTATCCTTAAACTGCAAGCTTGTAATAGCACAATAACTCCTCAAATACGATATTATATCATCTACAAAATCGTGGTTATCAAACTCCTTAATGTGTCCCTCACTCCCTTAACATTCTCCTAAAAAAATCTTCTTCAATTAGCACATTATTTTCAAAATAGGAAATTGCAATTGTTTCTAGTTTTGAGTTAAAGCATTTTGTTTTGTTTTGTTTTTGTTCCTTTCCTTCTCTAACACTCTTATTTGTTGACATCAAAGCTAGATTTCACTCAGCATATGATTGTTATTGTTAGGGGAATTTAACTATTTTTGTGTTTTGTCATGCAGGGAAGAATGTACTTAAAAACAATGACATAGTCTTTGTTGAGGGTCTTTTTGGGCTTCTTAATTTGACATCATTAAGTTTGTAAATTAATGTATTTAACTAAAAAGTAATTAGAATGCACAAAAATTAACTAGTTTGTTGTGTAGGCTTTAATGCCACCACAGCTGCATTGCAGGTTGTTGGATCTCAAGCAACTCAGCCAACTGCCATCGCATTAAAAACTGTGCCGTTAAAATTGGTGAATATATAAATACTACCACAATGAATGAACAATTTGGTTGAACTTTCCACCCTATTCTATCGACTTCTTGATGGATGAATGTGTGTATCTATGTTGCCGTCCTCCATCAAATCTGGGTGACACCAGCAGCGAATGGAGGGTGGTTCGAATTGGAAGGTGCTCGCGCAAAGAAACCCACAAGAAACGATGAAAGATTGCTTGTGTATTGTTGTTCGTGAAGGTGTGGAAATGCTTCTTAAAAGAATTTAACTAATCATCATGAGGAATGTTGTAGTAAGTAAGGGTTCGTCACCGTCTTGGGGAGAGTTCTTGGTAGCATACAGCGCAACTCAGAAAAAGCATGTATCAATTGAAATCATTTCGAGACGTGGAAATCGACAGCAAAATTATTGTATTAGACTTAGTCGGAGAGGTTTGATGGTGGCCTCAATTCTATTCTCTATGGAGACGATTAGTCGACTGTTAAATAAAGTATACAAAGAAAATGATTGACACTTTTTTCTGTCTACATATTTGATAATTATTTTTCATAACCGAGATAACTTGTATAGAAGTGTAGAGGGATGAAATGGGTGAGACCAACGTCTATAGAGGGATCAAATGAGGGATCAAATGAGTGAGAAGTATAGTTATGAATGAAAGACAATTTGGAAATATTCTTTTATTCCTTGTATTCTTCTAATTAAACAAATTCTCAATTCTCATTCAGCATAGATTGTAGTCTACTCCAATTCTCAAAAACATAGATCCATAAGTTAACCATCAAAGAAACCTACCCATACTTGACAAGCATTGGAAGATTCCGTTGACTCATGAAATTGTTGATCGACCGATTGTCTGAAGCAACACGTTTGTTGACTAGGCAGGTTGTCTATGCAACAGGTCGTTGATACTTCGAATATCAACAAAAGAGGCGGTGTTGACCGTGGACGTCGATCGTCAATGCCGACCAAGCAGATGTGGTTCCGACCATGACAATCGACCATTTAGGTTGATCATACTCGGCCTTTGGAATCAACGATGGGAACGATTGTCGCAACTTCCATACTCCATTGACTTGTATTTTTAAAGTTATCCTTATTTAAATATGCTTGCTCAACCATTCTATTTGTGAGAACCACTTGTTTTTGTTGGCAACAACGTTTTAAAGTTATGTAGTCGATGTTTGGCTTTCTTCGATAGGAACTATAAGTTTGATCGATGCCTATGGTTGACGCCAAATTGGTGGATATTTAAATGTGTTCGACGAGTCATTTTTAAATTAAGCAAAAGTATATACCAAAATATGGTCGATGTCATGTAGTCTATATTGTTTTGTCGATGGATATTATAAAAAGTGGTCAATGTTATATGAAGTTTTCCCCACTTCAAAATAAAAGTAAGTGTAATTGTAAGTTGAGAAATAGTTTGTGGCAGGTTTTTACGAGTTTTTTTTAATATGAGTGGAGTCTATATTGAGTTGGTTGAGTCATAAATATTTATTGACTTGAATTTACAAGGTAGGCAATCTCCTTCACTTTTGTATTAAAGTCTGTCTTTAGTCGATTCTTCTCAGTAGAGTAGAGTCAAGTCAGTCAGTAGTTGAACATGACTAACACAAGCACAAAACCTTCCAGGCCTTCTAAATCCTATAGCAGAAGAAGACGCAAAAGGCACCTTACACCACATAGACTAGAGCTTAATGATAAATATGATGACACAAAGAATGCTTGAAGAGATAGAGCCCCCCAATGCATAAATGTAGAAGTGGTCCTTGAGTTGTGACCTCAAAAGTTGAAGGCGAAGAAATGGTACAAAGAAAAGAACCAAAAGACCTCAATTCTGAGTCGTCGAAGATGAATGCCAGCCAGATGATTAAAGGGTGAGGCTTCGACCGACTATTACCAGATTGAAGACTGAAGCTAAAGAGTCACAAGTCAATATTGTTCTTGCATACTTGTTCTCTTTGACAAAGAATATTTTTGGGATGGGGAAGATGTTGGAGGGCCCCTTTGAGCTTCTTAATCTATCATCATTAAGTTTGTATTAATGTACTTATCTAAAGAGCAGTTAGAACAGGCGTAACCACTCCAACCTCTCTACTTAGTGTATAAATATTACCACAATGAATGAACAATTTGGTTGAACATTCTGCCCAATTATATTGCCTTCTTGATGGATGAATGTGTGTATATCTAATTATGATCTATGCTTTAATGTCTATGTACTCTGGTAGATTACAACATTCTTCAAATAATTGCTTGTATTCTAGCATCAAGGTATTCATAGACACTTATTACAATAACACAAATCTCATCGATGTGAACTCTTGGGGAAGATCATCCTCCTATCCCTCGAGTAACTTCTATCCATTGAGCGACAACCCTTCCACTTGGCACCTACAGATCACTAAGGCCGACTTCTGTCCCTACACGATGGGAAGGTCTTGTAGTCAAGCTCCCTTATGCCTTTGCACTTGAGGACCAATTTCTATCCAACCCAAGGAAACCTTTGAACACCAGAGGAAAATGTAGTAGGATTCCAGGGACTAAACACATCTCTTTCTATGTCATAAACCATTTCCATTATAGCCTCTCGTAAACCTCTTACGCATAGATTGACCAACTAAACCTTACCAAAACGTTTTTTTTCCTCAAGAAAGGGAAGAGCACATCATTTCTTTCAATTCATCTTGCAATTGTTATATCTTGCTTCTTAATTTCAGAACTTCCAACGTTTGCTCTTAAATCTTAACCTCTATAGTCTGAGTAAATTGGTTCAACTTTACAATGTAATTTGTAGTCAGAGTTGCTATGTTCTTTATGTAAGTTTCAGATTGCAAGTCTACAACTTTTGACTTTACTTTGAAGCTCTTAGTTCTACCTCTGGCAGAGTATTCATAGTAAGGGTTTGGTCATTTTATTTTATAGAAGAATTGCATAAAGATTCAACACTTCCTACACGGCTAATGGAAACTTATAGACTACATTGTAGTAATGCATATCTTTCTACAATATCCATCTTTATCCATTGCCTCCTCTCCTGAGCATGTGCTTTGTCTATTTTAGGTTGAGTACGAGCTTTTGAAACCTCTTTATTTACATTGAAAATATTCACTTCTTCACCATCATGTGTTGGTGTTGGTGTTGGTGTACCTTTCCCTTCAACTTGTTTCATGTTATCATTCAATGGATTTTTATACTTCTCATGTTTCAATCTCTCGTTGCGTTCTTATATTATCCCCATTTGGAGGATTTTCCTTCTAGTGTACAAAGTTTTTCTCACCTCCCTACAATTGACACTGTCAAATATTGCTTCCATAATTATGTGGAAGTGAGAGCTCTTAAACTATTATCTATCACTAGGGTCTATGTAAAAGAATGTATAGAGGGTTGACTTCCTCTTATTGATTTGCTTCCAAGACTAAGTTAAATAATTCACCTTATCTATCCTACCGTTAAGTTTGAAAACCTCTGAGATGGTTAATCAAATCAACCCATACTAGCTCAGCAACAGTGCAATCGTAAGAGGATAAATCAGATCCGGTAATGTAAAATCAAAACAACTTGCTAAACAACTTTACACAAAAGGGATCTGATTTGGGAATAAAGATCAACTATTAACATTTGTACCAACAATCACATATTTTTAGAAGATTACCTAACAGCAAAATCAACATCACACAAGCTAGCATTGCATAACCAAACAACATCTTAGAAGCTAATAAAGGAAACTACTCTAACTACATCACATCTAGTAGCACTCCAGTGAAGCAAAACAAGAAATAATGTAATGAAGTAATTTAGAAAGTTATCAAAATCATCATCAGAGTGATCTATACCGACACCAACACCAATGGGAGTATTGCTCTGTACAAAGGATGTCTCCACCTAATACCTTACTAACTTCATCTCAAATGAAAATGTTGTATGGTTCTTTGTTATCCATCCACAATATCCTCCCTTTCCTTCAAGTATGCCCGAAAGACAATTTTAGGGTCAAAAGCTTCTAAGGCTTCAGCAAATAATACAAAATTTCATAAGCCTCACCATTGATCCCTCTTCCCTTCCACAAAATTTCCACCCTACCAACCAACAACAAAACAATGTCGGAGAAGGTAACTGAGATCTCAACACCAAAGATCTATCCTAAGCCCGCCATCAATGTAAACACAAATAAAAAATCAAAATTTTGCAGGCTACAACAATGGTGAAGTTAAGCACGGTCCAAGAGGAGATTACATATTAAAAAAAATGTAAATGGAGAAATGACACAAATACATCCATAAACACTAACTTACACCTTCAGATTTCAAAAAACAGTTGAGTTGTAGGGGTTCTAGTCCCCAGGGACTGGTTTCGCGACCCCGTCCCATGTACCATCCCCAAGTCCTGGGGTCGAGTATTTCATAGGCGTCCCCTAACGTCCCCATTGAAGTTGCCAAGTATCAGTTACATTTGGCCCAAAAACAGGAAACTTTGCTCATTTGACTCTGTCCCCTTGATTTTGGAGACTTCGAGAAAATTCCAGTATGTGAAAATTAAAAAATATATAGATTTTTTATAATAAAAATTTACCTTTACGAAGGGGGATGGTGTAGGCGTGGGTCCCCCTACCCTCTTGAGACCCTGCAAGCCTATCCACTTCTCCCAACGCAAAGTTGAGTCTTGACTTTTGCTGGAGCATGCGAGAGGAGAGCTTGTTGTGCAAAGGAGAGGATAAAGGAAAAGGAGGCAAGACTAGCTTAGGTTGCCTTAAACTTACGAGGTTTTTGCTTTTAAGTTAATGACATGGCGATATCTAGCTTGGAGGGGTTGGTATCTATTCTTAGACTATTCTTCTAGAAGATTGCCTTATTTTTTTATGACTTTGGATCTTGTCATCAGATTTCTCTTGGCACCCTGTGGGGCCGTGTCGAACACGAACACAGCCTCAACACCAGTCGAACACAAGTTATTTCTTGTCCGAAAAATGGGACACAAAGAAACTCGTGTCCGACACGTGTTGAAGTCGTGTCTCGTGACTATCAACATGTGCCCCGATTCCAAGACACAATTCTAGGACATAAACAACTGAACGAGTTGGTAGAAGAGAATTCTCACCATAAAAATCATCTCGTCATTGATTAGTTGAGTGAAGAGACATTGGTGCTACAGTATGAGCGAAGATCGCAATTAGAAAGCATAGATGCATAGTAACAACCTTACCCATCATTTCTCCTTCTCCAACTCCAAATGGACTTTTGCATGTTCTCTTCGCAATGTATATATACAAATAAATACATCCAGATTCCATGTAAAGCCTTATGTGCTTGAAAAACTGAAGGAAAATTGCAACGAAGTGACAAAGAATAATACTTTAATTTTTAATAACAATTTGTGGGCTTTGGTGAAACAATACTTCAATTTTCAATTTTTATTAATTATGAGCTTTTGTAGAATAATACTTCAATTTTAATAGTAATTTCTATTCAAATTTTAATACTAATTTCTTCAATTTTCCTTTTTTATTAATTATGAGCTTTTGTAGAACAATACTTCAATTTTTAATAATAATTTATGGGCTTTGGTGGAATGACACTTCAATTTTAAATAATAATTTATGAGCGTTAATAATACTTTTACTTTTAATAATAATTTTTTAGTTTGGGTAGAATCATACTTTAATTTTTGCAACAAACCTAATTCTACCAAGGCCTTGATCAATGTGGGCTCGCCAGATTATCGGTAGAATAATACTTTTATTTTTAATAATAATTTCTGCGCTTTGGTGGAACAATACTAATTGTCTTTGGCATTCCGACATCTATGTAATACATTTTGATTTTGATTACTTGATGAGAAATATGGTTTCAACATCTTGAGCTATCATCTTGTGTCTCATTGTGATTTGTGAATGACAAAATGTGTATTGTGTATTGATTCCAACATCTTGTGTCTCGTTGTGATTTGTGAATGACAAAATGTGTATTGTGTATTGATTCCAATTAGTAATTTGTATTGAATATTTGTAAATGTTCTAGTTTCTAGAAAAAAATTGGATCTATATTGGAGTTTCAAATATATATAATTTTTAAAATATAATATATATATATATATATATATATAATGTGTCCTCCGTGTCCTGGTTCCAAGGGTCACCGTGTTCGTATTTTGTGTCCCGTGTCCTTGTGTCAAGTGATTTAGGTTTCCAGGTTCCACATTTTTGTAAATTATCTACTCTTCAGCATTTTCATCCATGATCTACTGTTTGTTTGGTTTTGTTTTGGTCCATAATCCTTTAAGATTTTTTTTTTACAAACACCAATGGAGAGCATGTGGTTGAGATAAATGCAGATACGTCATTTTTGCAATGTTTCAAGCGTTCATATCCTTGGACTAATTACTGTGACGGGAATCTTTATTTGTAGCGCTCCCCTTCAGCCTAGATAGAGCCAGCAAGGAGACCGTGGTTTACCTCTCACCTTGGTTTTGTTGGGGCTAACAAGGAATTTCTAAGCTATTATGTCATTCCTCGAAGCAAAGAGTCCTTATGCATCATGGCATGGCAATTCCTTCTGCCTTATTAGTGATGTAAAAATTATCAGGCTTGAATGTGCCATTGATTAAATAGGAAGGTCAACCATTAACAGTCTACTTCACAGTTCTTTCTCATTTAAAGTCATAAATATCTCAAGCTTAGCACTAATTTAATTGAATAATATGTATCTTTTTGTTAATCTAAAAATAATATGGAAAGATCACTTTGATTGATCACTTAAACTACGAATGACTCCAAGCAAAAGCATGCCACAAGAAGAACCAAAAGTGTAAGCCACAAGCAGGACCAAGTCAATATAAGTTCAAGACTTTGCTTTTAAAAGCACTCAAACCACCGTCAATTGATCATGCGCTTGTATGAATAAAGACAACTATGCTGGTAAGTCGGCATATAGTCAGCTTGAGATTTAAAGCATAATCCATATCACTGCCGCCGAGGAAAAAGAGAATAAATTTGTTTATTATTCAAAAGATTTGCCATGGTTGTACTTCCCCATAAATTTTATACAAATCGACTCTGCCCTCGTACACAATGGCATGATACAGTAAAGATTTTGATGTATTCATCAAGACCAATTATGGCATAAGCATGACAAGTATTTTCCAATTACAGATCAATTTTTGGCTAGTGGAACTTTAAGAAAATCTTGAAACAAGCAGAAACTGGTGCATGAGATGGCATAACATCTCTCATTATCAGACAGTAGGCTATTTCACTTGGTTCCTAAATATTAACATATTGCACTTGAGGCCCTTCTGATGTCATACTTCTATAACATAATGAACCATAAAGTGCAGAACACTTACGCAAGTTAACATGCACCGAATCTTTTAATGCCATGCACAAGTTTCAAATATGGTTTCACTTTCAAAGGATAAGCTGCTATAACATAAATGTGGTTGTTACGATGGTCTAGTTGGAAGGTTGACATGTCTGCCAGTCACATATAGTGCACTGATGAAGTTTTAAAGATATAAGATCCCTTATGAAAGGGTTAAGTGCTAAGAAGATATGGTTCCTTTAGTCACCGTCCGGTGCGGGAGCCTTCTCTTCATGTAAAATATGTTTTAGCCAACAAACAAAAGAAACAAAGAATAAACTTCCAATTATACTGGCCTAAAGTGGAGGTGTCCTTATCAAGTAACCTATCCTGCCCTTCATTATTGTCGTCAATAATTCAATATCTTTTATTTGAGAATATACCAACTTCAGAATTTAATGATGACAATGCAATCACAAACTTGTTTGGTTAAGTTCATGACAATTCCTTTGAAAGTTCATTTCAACAGGAAGGGTTATATTTGACCATAATATTTACAATCCTAGATATGCCCACATTAACAATATTCCTTAAGAGGTACTAACCTATTGCTTCAGCTCGTAGAGTTTAAAAGATGTTATTTTGAAAACATATCCTTCGATATATCTTTATATACAAAAAAATGTCAGTGGTCACTACTGACAAAACCTTTTTAAAGTGAACTGCACACTATCACCATAAAACGTGTCTGCTGAGTCGTCCTAAATTACCAGAAATCACTGATTCCTAGAAATCCTCTTGTGCAAATGTTAAACTAATCTGAATAATATATGTCATCAAAGTTCTAGACAATATACAGTATCTTATCTTTATAAAAATACTTAAGCCTTGCTTACAAAGTTGTGCTATGAAAAGCACAAAATTATTTTTCCCTCCCAAGGAATAAGCAGCACTAACATATTTCCAACTGGTTATCTGATTTAATAAACAATAAAACTTTCAACAATTACAGTTCAAAAGTGTCTAGCCAGCCAAACCAGTATATCCGACATTTAAAGAAATGATTTGAATGCATGCCCATAGACAATTAAATGCAGCCCAGCTTATTTAATAACCACAACCATAATTGCGCCACTCTCATCACATCTCACTGCCATGCTGAATTAGTTGTGTTATGAAATACTGCTGTCTTAAGAGAAGATTAAAAGAGATTTAAGACAGTGCTTGCACAAGTAAATGCTTCAAGCACTTTGTAGAATTTCTCAGGACAAGCCACATGTTCAAAAGTGCAAGTCTTACACCATTATCATAGACCCGTTCTGTAACTTGCATTTCCGGTCAGAGCGAACTCAAAACATTAATGATTTAAGCAAATGAACCTTTACATAAAACTCGCATCCCATCGTAAAAAATAAATTATTTGAAGTTCACCAGTATGATAATGAACAATGTCTGAATCCTAATCTATGTGAAAAAGATATACAAAGAAACAAGAGGAGCTTGCTTTTAATTAACATACAAGTGTGAACCACCTTGACCGGTTGACTCTCAACAGAACAGAAAAATATCTCACCCAAAACAATTACACATGGTAAATAAAATCACCTCACAAGTATACAAGGCACTAACCGTGGTAAGGTACACTCCATCTTAAATATAACATCTTCTTTGGTGCAGCATCTGAAGCTCCCCAACTTTCAGACAGGCATCCCATCATTATACTGTCATATTTTGGACCACAACCTGTGATATTAGGCATTATTTGGGTCCACAGAAGCTCCTGACCTTGCCTGCAAATAAAAGGGAGTCAGTTAGGAAACTTCTCCTATATAACATTAAAAAAAAATTGTATCTATCAACACACATGCTTTGTTTTTGTATTGCACCTGTGAAATTCGATTTGCATAAATTGTTACAAGTCGTAGCTGGGTACTACTCAGGCTTCCAAGATAAGGTAAAAATGCTTTCCCGAGGACAATATATATGTCCACTAAACAAAACACGACCGTCTGCAACAGCAAATATATCAATTATAGAATCTTCTCTTCATCATAAAATGTATATATTAATCAACACATTCTACATCAAATAGAAGTGGTGCCTAGTGCTACCTTCCGAACATCTGCACTTTGATTCCCAAAAGCATCAAATAGAGCAGGCAAAAACGAAGGTAACTGAGCCATAAGTTCTTCTGATGGAAGCCGCCCAACAAGCTGACAAAAATGCAGTACATGTCAGTTAGCTGCCAATCAACATCTTTTCAATATTACAATCTAACATAGTATCCATTCAGTAGCTTTTCAGTGCTAATAGAGCTATGAAGAAATTTTAAAATGCCTCATTATAAAGGCCCATATCGGAAAACAAGCACACTTATAAAAGCCCATTTATACAGATTTAATGAAGCTAAAAATATTTGTACGTTATCTTAGATCTATCTGTGAGAGGGTCTGAAAAGCATATACTAGCTGATGTTTGACAATGAATGCCTCTGGCTAGTCAAAGCATTTTGAACCAATTAATCCAGTGAATTGAAGCATCCATTTTAATAAGATTCTTTGAAATAATTATGCCAACTATCATATACTAGAGTGAATATGCCATATATTATGAACACAAATGCTATCTCATGTTAATAGTCTGGCTACTGGAGTGACCTGGGAAGCTTTGTATGCAGTAACTTGATAAATATCTACTCAAACAAAAGAGACGTTGATCACATTTGTCTTCGACACTTTCTAAATGCTGAGAAATAAAGAGTAAAATAACTTTTTGACAACTTTTCTGCAGCTAAATCAAACACTGCAAAATATATATATCAAGTGAGCTTATATAGTCAGCCTAATATTTAAACAATAAAGACAAGGCATGGAAGTTCAGATTATTCTTGATTTATACCAACACCAATAATCAACCTACCTTAGTTAGGCAGCCAATGCAAGTCACCAAAGTTTTTTCATCTTCACTGACCAATAGAGGAACTACAACCTGCAAATACATTGAGCAAAAAAGACTGTAAAATACACCACAGTTGATGTAACACAACAAACTGACAATCCAGACATTCCCCCAAAGAATTTCTTTGAATAAATGCTACATAACTTCTATACATTGCATACCGTGAGGCATCGATAGGGATCATACTGAGATAGCACAATTGTTGCACAACGATCTGCTTCACTAGAGACCTAATAAAGAGAACGAACAGGCATTTAAAGTAAGCAGAAAATAGACAACAGCCTGCATGTCCAAAAAAATATTACTTCTATTTTAACATTTGATTCTTCAAAAAATACCTTTGCAACAAGGTCCTTCGTTGCATGGAGCAGTTTTTCCAATAAAGTTTCAAGAGAATCCTCCAGTGTATCTTTCTGATTAACACAATAAAGGAAAACTTTCCTGATGAAATCCGAGATTAATGGAAAAAAATTTCATATATCGAACTTACAAAATGGAGAGCACATGTATCTGGGACACGGCAGAGTCTAAAAAGAGAGTGAAAGAACAAATTACTAGAATCCGACATTAAAAAAGCACAATGAAATGGAATCTTGAGAGACCTGATTACTCAGCATTTCAACTATAACAGCAAGAGCAAGCTCTCTGACAGAAGAATCAGGATCATCAAGCACCTCAAGAACACCTGTTAAAATTTGATTGAAGTACTGCAAGGGAAAAACAGAATTGTAAGACACAACATACACCATACATTGAATTTCAAATTTAATGCAGACAATTTCAATCATGAAGCTGCTCTCTTGATTTCACACAACATTATGAATCAAAGATAAAATAGAAATGGTAACAAGGCAACCAGTGAATTAGTGAAACCTGCATACCATTCCATAGAGCTTGGTCAAATAGAAAAATAAAAGGCGTGGAAGTTCAGATTATTCTTGTTTATACCAACACCTAAACAATCATGTTTCTTTCAATTGATTCAAAACATCTGCATCTCATCAATCATGTTGATTCCAACCACTAGAAAAGACAAATTACTGCAAAACTTCAGAAAAATACAATAAAAAACAACAAGTTTTAAATATGATCAAACTAAAGCCAGTTTTCCAATTGAACAATAAAGTAAGACCCTTACATTTTTTAGAGCTTGTGATAGGTAAGACAATGCCCAATACAATGAGAAGTTTTAAATATGATCAAACAATAAAGTAAAACTGCAATATTTTTAATAGGTTGTGATAGCTAAGAGAATGCCAAAGTGCATGTTCCATTTACATTCATATGCATATTTTAAAAGCTGGCATACAGGAGAAGTTTGGGATTGAGAATCTGCCAACCAAAATTTAATTACAAAAAACCACATTGGGAAGCCAGTGCTGTTTCTCAGGACGTCCATGCTCGGAAATGGAGTTTCAAGGTTCAACCAATGCTATCAGAACAGGAACAGGAACCAAACTGGTCCAGCCCAAAATCTATAACTCGACCATAACTGAGAAAATTAAAGCAGAAATAAAACTAAAATATACAAATTTTCATTTACACAGAGAGAGAGAGAGAGAGAGAGAGAGAGAGAGAGAGATCCAAACCATTAGACACAAAATGCAATGTTTTCTCATGCATATAGCTTGTGAGTCACAATGAATATATCAAAACATATCGAAGTAACACTCAGTGCAATACATATCTGAACCAAAACACAATCCTTGAGGGACTAATGGTCTCGAGTCCAAAAATAATCATATACACTCTACATTCAAATCATCCAAATCTAGATCATCTCCATCCTCTGCAATGTGCATAGATATGCTCTGGAAGCACTCAGAAACAACCCAAGAAGCACTCAGAATCAACACAAGTATAGCAACGAATAAACACTCGTTGCTGCAAATGTTGAAGTCTTCATATGCTCACAAATGAAAAATGAGAGAGTGAGGCAAATAGAAGGGAAGGCATCAGTAACAGCAATGAGGCAACTACATTAAAATTAAGTTTGAAGTTAGAGGTTACGGTTTTTATTTTTTGCTATTTTATTCGCTTTTTCATGAGTGGGGCTGTGCTGATATCTAACCAGTCACACCACTAGGCTTTGGACCAGTTCAGGACAGAACTGGTCAAAAACCAATTTGAACATCCAGTTCCAATCAGAAATCCCTAAACTGATCTCAACCGGCTGGTTCTGATCCAGTTCAGCCAGTTTACTGTTCTATAAAACTGGGTTCACCGTTCAACAAATCTTTGCTCTTAGAACTAAAAATTACCTTATTCTTCTTCAACAAGAAAAAAAGAAAGAAAGAAAATGACAGTAATATCCACAAGTGACCAACATAAGTCAATGGGAGGAAAAAGTACAGGAAGACATATTGGTCATGTGGGATTGCCAAAGTCCTAGGTAGAAAAAGGAAAGAAATGCAAATAAAGATATAGAGTATAAACTTATAAAGGGTTAAACCTAAGAGGTAAACTTTTAAGTAAGAAGTTAACTAGTACTCTGCACCAGAAGTAGCAGAAGAAGAGCTATAGCGATCATCATCAATCACCGTGAAGGTACCAAATGCAGAGTTTGAAAATGTCCTCAAGGGACTGGCTCAGACTGAGTGGACCAGGCTGGATAATCCTGGGGGAACCCAGGTGCTATCAGCAGGAATTCTATTACCATCCAAGGCCAAACTGAGAACTAGTGATGGGCAACTGACTGCTCAACCGTTAATTTATTTCTTTCTTTCAACAAGAAAATGCATGTCTGAGAGTAATTTCTAACTAAAGCAAAAAGAATAATAAAACTTGGATGCAAATACAATTAAATAGTTAAATCTCCTATGCTATCTGTAAATTCCACATGAGACCATGACTCTAGTGAGTTGGATCATCCCCATTTCCAAAAAATGAACCAAAACCATATGTGCATGCACAACTGCTGGTTTCCAGTGGAAGAAAGAAACATAAAAATAGGCTAATCTCAAAAATACACAGTCTAATGCCATTGTCAATGTATATAAGATAGAAGAAGTTAATGGAACTGTCGATGTACGCCATAATATTCCATCTGTGCAACCCAGTAGGGGAAAAAACCCCAGGACCCATACTAAAAAAAAATTGTAAAAAAACATAAAAGATCAAGTCAAGATGTACAATGAACACAAGATCCAAGGCTGCTAAAAGATCAGTGCAGACCAAGGAACACTAAGTGGAGTGTAATGAAAGAGGGCTATCATCAAGCTAAAAGATCAGTTGATCTTTCCCAAATATCCACTAGACTATGCCAAATATCTAAAAGAGGTGACTCAAGCTACAGTTGCATCCACCCTAGTGTCCAAGGCAAAAAAGGAGGAAGAAACAGGTGAAATGCTGGATCATACAGGGAATGCCAGACAATATCCAGGATAGGGCTCTTTATTGACCACCATCTCTTGTGAGGTTTAAGAAGCCAGGGGTTACATGATAGACAGTAGATTGCCTGATTAAGCCCTGTGTTGGTCCAATTGGATCCAGAGGGCCCTTCCTACATGGGCACTGATGAACAGTGTCGAGAAATGAAGTAACTAATCGAACTCTAAATGACAGAGCAAGTGAATTGTGTTAGAAGTATACACCTGTAAAAGGTGATCTCACAAATTGAGCTAAACATCTCTGACTAAGGTCAAAAGATATTAGGAAAAAAATGAGGGTTGTACAGAGGAATGCACAATGGGCCTATTCACTCTGAATCCTATGTTGATATGCAGTGGAAACACACAGACAACTTACAAGAATTAAATAGAAATACATATGCATTCAAACATAAAGATTCATAAGAGTGGAAAATTTGTTCTCATTAGGATTCAAATGCCTTAATGTCTACAATAAGGATAACCAAATGCCTTAATGCTTCACTTGGCTTCAACCTCCCTCACACAGTCCATGATCTTCTTTGTGACAGCCCTCTCAACTTGTGTCTTCGTACCAGTCTCCTGCCTCTTCCTTCAAGCTTTCTATTTGCTTGGCTTCTTCTCTCCTTATCTCAATACCCAAAAACTTCGACTTCTTTCACAACTATGGTGTTCTTCATCACCCATTTCTTGGAAGCTATCTCTTTAGCAGCAGATCCAATCTCCTTCTCGGGATCCTACTTAGAACTTGAAAGGCAACCACTTTACAACAGTCACCCTCGATCATCAAACGTAACAGATTTTTCCACTTGTCTATCTTCCTTGTGTTTCCTTTCACCTGCCTTGGGTATCTCCTCATCTAAGCCACACTCCTTGTGTTTCCTCACATGCCAGACTTGCTTCTTCACCTGTGTCACTTTCATCTCGCTACTCTGCACATTGGCTTTTGCTTCTGTCTGCACATTACCACATTTTGCGCCCAAAACTTCTTCCTACAAAAACTCCTCTGCATACTCATCTATGCCTTAACATACTTTGCCATAAATTCCACCCCAAGTCCATTGCATCTTCTGCTCATCACTCTCAACTTCTACGCATGTTTGTGCATCACTTTGCTCCAAACAAATTGCTGCTCCACTATTTCAATCTCCTGTCAAACCTCCTCTATTACTGCACACCATGCTCTTCCATCAATATAGGTCAGTTATACAAAGATGATTCTGCTTAGAGTCAAGAAAGCAGTCTATAGATCCAAGAATCTCCATAACATTATTAGTTTTAAGTTTTAACTTGAGCATAGAATGTTGGCCCAAGTGACATATCAGCCAGTGTGATAGGTGTAGTAGCCTTGTGTAATAAAATTAAATCATATGCCCATGCACAATCTAAAGATATATTTAGAAGTAACGGACTGACTTAATGAAAAGGGGTGACTAGATGATACGTTGGTACAAAAAATTAGCAGGCACCATTATATTGCATCTCTGGTTTTTTTATTCTTCTCTGAAATAAAGCCGAGGAGAAACAATAGAAAACAAAGTGATAACAAATCTATCAATCTGCAAGACAATAGTGTAGTAACTTCAACATACTGACACTACATTATAAAATGGGGCTCTTTATTCACTGCCCTCTATGGCCAAGCATACAGAGTTCATACTACATTGCCTGACATATTTGTCTTGCTATATTCTAATCCAGATGGTGCTTCTTGCAAAGGCACTAATGAATAAGGTGGAGAAATGAAGCAATTATCTATCTCTAAATGGGAGAGCTAGCACTTCGAGGATTAGAATTTTTCACCAATAAAAGGCCATCCTTCAAAGAGAGACCTTGGGCCAATGTCAAGAGATATTGGAAGAGATGGCGCTCTCTATTGTAGACACCAATACAAAAGAAGCTGGATTAAAACCCCAAATTTTCACACCTAGTACAATGTAAATTTGTGAGTATCGAAGTATGTGTATTACAATATCATGCTTATCTTTGAAAATTGAACTCAAAGCCAAGGCTCTATTATTAAAGGATACGCTAAGATGTAAAGTCATCATGTGACTTTTCTTAGTTAGTGGGGTAAAAACACAGTGATCTAACTGATATAAGCATGGAGTAAACATGAGGACATGTGAGCTACTTGACATGGGTAATGGAAATTAGAATGGCACAGTGTAGGATGGGTGTTGGTTTTAGACACAATCATGAATAGGAATACACATTAGCATGACAAAGAGTGGATTAATTGAAATTCATATAATTCGATGATGCATTGTCTCATAACATAGTAGAAGAAGGGTATGTTACATAACTCCCAAATACCTAACTATTAACCACTACATTAAATGCCCCATTATTACATCACTTTATTATTGAGACTTTATTATACGTCTAAATCCTAATGCATCTATAACCTTATCTCTAACACAGTCTATATTCTTCACCAAACCCACCCCAAGGATTGCATTCCCTTCTCTACCCCACATGCTAACAGGGACTGGTAAGAATTCTCTTTTCTACCCCATGGTTTCAATGGCCACTTCCACACAATCCCAATGTGGAGACTGACTTGAAATCCTACATCAGTATTCAATACCACTTTTTACGATTACTCTGACTAGGACAAAGCATACAGAGTTCATACTACATTGCCTGGCATATTTGTCTTGCTATATTCTAATCCAGATGGTGCTCCTTGCATAGGCGCTAATGAAATAAGGTGGAGAAATGAAGCAATTATCGATCTCTAAATGGGAGAGCTAGCACTTTGAGGATTAGAATTGTTCACCAATAAAAGGCCATCCTTCAAAGAGAGACCTTAGGCCAAGGTCAAGAGATATTGGAAGAGATGGTGCTTTTTATTGTAGACTCCAATACAAAAGAAGCTGGATGTAATGTCCCCGACCCTCTCCGACCGGTGAAGAGGACACTACCACTGCTGCTATATACCCGGGAAACTAGCCCCATGAACATACAATGATAAATACTGAATTGCATTGAAGTAAAACATGCATTTATGCATAATTATTCATCATACAGCGGAAGCAAAACCATACATTCAAGCATTTAGCATGTTCATCATTTTCATTATCAAATGTAATTGCAGAGATTTAAATACAGGAATATTTATCTTATCAGGAAACTCGTCCCGCAACCAGCTATGTCGCTGCAACGTTCCACCCAACCATACGCCAGTGTGATCCTTAATCTCTCAGCAACACTGCCACCCCCGAGTTGGGCATGATTTCCCAAGGAATAAGGAAACTAGGCAGGCTCACACATAGCCAGACATATGTCAAGACTCAGTCAAGCCCACACAATTGGGTTTATCAGACCAAGAGTACACAACAATACATAACCAAGACAACAAGTTGGGTTTATCAAGTTATCAAGAGATGGAAGCACTGTCTACTAAGCTAGTGGGCTCACTGAAGAGCTAAGGATACCTTCACAAGAACTAGCTTGACTCCTAAGACATCTACAGACACCAAACACAAGGAATCATTCCCTTCTCTGATGTACGGTCCCTCAGGACATGACTTCCCTTCCAGTGCCATTCAGGGGGTGTAGAGAAGACAGCCAACCCTCTAGCTCTGTCTATGAGGCTCCTACAAAACACTAGGTTTGCCAAGCAGACTCCTTTCCACTCCTACACAGTCCAAAGACCAATTGCATACACAGCAATATACACCATTTCTGGGTTGAGGAAAACAATTCAGCCACAAAACTTGTTGCCAACGAGAGTAAGAACAACCCACTACAGCAAATCCCAGGGACGTCTTGGCCCTAACGTGGCCAAAAAACAAATTCCATACATCACAATTACAGTGCTGAGAACACAAAAAAATGATTTTCAGCTTAATAAACGTTGGGGAAAGGAACCCAACCACATATCATTACCAAAAACGAATCCACAACTCAAGAGAATGAGGAATGACTACCCACGTGAGGGAAAAACACACCCACAGCAACTCAAAAACGAATTTCACACACAGAATTCCTAGCCACTTGAGAGAACCCCAACGTGGGTGAATGATGAAGATGAAAACGCCCAGGAGCCCCAATCGTGAAGGAATAACACACAACCAGCAAAATCGTGGAGGTAAGAGCAACTCCCAAGCTTCCGTGCGTGAGCAAAATGAAGAACATGGGTATATGGGCAAATGGCATGCATTTTTGGGTGTTTTCTTGCCCCAGAAGTCAAAACTGATTTTCCCCAAAAATGGGTTTT
The DNA here is from genome assembly GCA_001517045.1 of Pseudotsuga menziesii. Classification (NCBI taxonomy): domain Eukaryota; kingdom Viridiplantae; phylum Streptophyta; class Pinopsida; order Pinales; family Pinaceae; genus Pseudotsuga; species Pseudotsuga menziesii. The sequence goes on from LPNX010549682.1 coordinate 54,507, forward strand.
CCCCAAATTCGAAATTGCTGCCCATACTCTTCCCATCCCCATGCAATAACTAACTCAACCACATTCTGGCANTGTCGGCTAGCATGAAATATACCTTCGACAACGATTTTAATTGCCGAAACATAAAACGATAAATCGATGGTGGGGCTTTTGCCTTTAGCTCCACACCACGATTAATTACAATATATACATTAATGCAACGGGGTCAAGACCAGGGTGTTACACTGGATTAAAACCCCGAATTTTCACACCTAGTACAATGTAAATTTGTGAGTATCAAAGTATGTGTATTACAGTATCATGCTTATCTTTGAAAATTGAACTCAAAGCCAAGGCTCTATTATTAAAGGATACGCTAAGATGTAAATTCATCATGTGACTTTTCTTAGTTAGTGGGGTAAAAATACAGTGATCTAACTGATATAAGCATGGAGTAACCATGAGGACATGTGAGCTACTTGACATGGGTAATAGAATGGCACAGTGTAGGATGCGTGTTGGTTGTAGACACAATCATGAATAGGAATACACATTAGCATGACAAAGTGGATTAATTGAAATTCATATAATTCGATGATGCAATGTCTCATGACATAACTAGAAGAAGGGTATGTTACATTAACATAACTCCCAAATACCTAACTATTAATCACTACATTAAATGCCCCATTATTACATCACTTTATTATTGAGACTTTATTATACGTCTAAATCCTAATGCATCTATAACCTTATCTCTAACACAGTCTATATTCTTCACCAAATCGACCCCAAGGATTGCATTCTCTTCTCTACCCCACATGCTAACAAGGACTGGTAAGAATTCTTTTTTCTACCCCATGGTTTCAATGGACACTTCCACACAATCCCAATGTGGAGACTGACTTGAAATGCTACATCAGTATTCAATACCACTTTTTACGACTATTCTGACCTAGGACAAAGCAAGGCGTGATGGCTTAGTTCTATGGCTAACTCTAACACAAACAAAAATTTGACAACTCTACATCTCACAATCATTGCTTTGACTCGATTCTTCTTACGACACGACTGTTTCTATATTTCTGAGTGGTAGATGCCTGAATCTTATGCACTCGATAACCTTTTTCTGTCAATGGCTCACACAACAATGGCCTTCAATTTGTCCTTGACTCCTAAATATTCCCCAACTTCAAATCATAATATGGTTGTCTCTACAACTATTCACACAAACAACACATCAGGCAACATCAAGGGTTTTCTCACAGCTTCGGGAATCCCACGAGCTATTGATCCTTAACGGATTCACCAGTTTCTCAGCTTCCCGCTCTTTCACTTGTCAGCCTTGCTGTGGTGGTCAAAGTGTTGTGGATTATGTCCTTTCCAGTCAGGACCTTCTCCCCTTCATTCTTCACTTTGTTGTAACCCCATCCCTTTGGTCAATCATGCTCTCCTATCCTTCCCCCTTCAAATTGAAACCTGCACACCCTTGACCCAACCTCCCCCACAACCAAGTCCACAACTTAAGGGAGACCCTAACAACTTTACTTCCACCCTTTGCCAGATGCTCCTCCCCTTCGTGACTCAATTCACTTCCCTCGAATCCGCCTCCACCAAGTACACTTATCTGTCTTCTATCATTTTGGAGGCTGCCCTTAAAACTCGTCCCCACTTCACTCATTCAAACCCCACTTCCCAAAATCCTATGTCCTACCCCATGAACCAGTGGTATGACAATGACTGCAAGCGCCTCCACACCCAACTTTGGCATGACTTCAACCATGGTCACCCCTCCTGCCCAATTGTCAAAGCTTCCTACAGTTGTCTCCTTCGCCACAAGAAATGCCTCTTCATCTCTCATAGGCGACAAGAGCTTACCACTTACCTTATTCATTCCCCCAAACATTTTTGGCGTACCATCTTCCCCAACCACTCGTATCTTCCACCTGATCTTTATCCAAAAGCCATGTCCTCCCACGCTTCTTCCACCTATGCCATATCAGGGAAACCCCTTATGACATATATGTAGGAGATGACAGCCTTGTATACACGCTATAACATTCATTTAGAGTCTAGACAACTAATAAATCACATGTATACAACAAATAAATCATGTTTTAAACTCATTTATTAGTTGTACACGTGTATCAAACTAATAAATCACATTATAACATTCTTTTAGACAATTAAATGGATGAATTGGAAATGTGAAACAAAAGCGTAGACTTGAAAATGGTGATAGTAGAAAATGATGCTATTAAACTACAAATATGTGAACCATTATTTTTCTCATTAGTAAATTAGAACCTACTGAAAACAAAAAATGTAAATTAGAACCTACTGATAATTGAATCCTTTAAAAACTTGTTCATTTGTTACGAACGTCTATAGTGGGGCCAAAAAGCACTACTTGCCGCAACAGGATAATTGGAAACCAGCCAAAAGATATAAAATTTTGGATATTAGATTGGGATTTATTTTAGGTGGTTAGGTGTATTTTAAATCTGGGTAAGGCATTTAAAAAGAGGAAATGCCTTTATTGCAGGCACAACAGGAAACATCTGTGAAATGCTGCTGGCAAAGATATAACCCAGGAAGCAGTTTCATCCTTTTTGAAGAATACTTCTGCACCATATACATTTCTTGGAGAAGAAGCATTATTAGAGTCAGGAAATAAATCATGGAGTGATCAAATAGTAGCACGTTACTTTCAGGTCTAGACAAACCTTGTTTACACTGAGTAAGTAGACAAACCTTAGACCAGACAGATGCATCATTCATCTTAGAAACCTGAACTAACATTTGAAGAGCCTCTCGTTTCTTTCTCACAGATTTATCATCATTACCATCACACATCTGTGGAAATAAGTATAAGATTTATTGTCAGAACCAGCTGCAAGATTAAACAGCCATTGCACATCTGTTAAAATTCCCTGACAAAGCAGAGACAATCTGTACTGCCGAAACCGAGAAAGTAGAGGACTAAGAATGCAATATGCAATATTAAGCGAAGGTTCTTACAATATACCTGATGAAGAAGTGCAGGAATGCTAGGGCCAGATTCCTGCTGAAGATCCTGTTTAATTTTCAGATGACCAATTTTCTCATTTATAATCTCTGCATCTGGATTAGCTTCTCCACCAAACCTGTTGTCCAGGATCCCCAGTCGTTGATCTATGTTTGTAAGACCATGGGAATCTAAACATGGGGTGCCAACAGAGTTCTCAAAGTCGATCCTTCCATCAAGGTTGGCTGGAATTGTATGATCATTCCATGTAGCTAATTTCTCTGTCAGTACTTCCATACTATTCCTAGAATCCTTACTTTTACCATAACCATGAGCCTCCTCAAGATTTAAAGAAGATTCTTCTTGATAGAAGTGCTTCTGTGGTTCTTCTGAATTTGTCTGGCCAGCAACATGGCTGCTAAACTGCATTGGTTCTTGAACAGAACTCCATTTCCGCCCACCATCACTATCAACTGATCCAGATGAGTATCTTCCAAAAAGCTGATTTTTCCTTGCCGTTGTTCCTGAATAACCCTCCTCGGAAGATGTGCCAACAAGATCAGACTGGTCATATAATGACTTCGACCGTGTCCGCTGGTTCTTACTTTGCAAAAAATTCATGAGGTCCACTTCAATTCTTGGTGTATACTGCTTCAGGGATCGACGCAATGTACTCTGCTCTTCAATTGTTAGGCCTAAGATAAAATTCAAGACAGATGTAGAATCAAAATATGAATAGACAGATATAATAGCAGTAACAGCTGTCTCCTTGAGTTTTGTATTCTTATCATTTGCCAATGGTGCTAGCTTTGCAAGCCACAGTTTCAGCAACCCACTTCCGCTGGAAGTTTCACCATTCATTCCTAACTTTGTGAAGGAAGATATAGCAAACTCTATAACAGCCACCTTGGCCTTTGGTGAGCGCTGCTCATCAAGTGAACGGAGTAAGGCAGGAAGGACCAAGTCTATGCTATAAGTATTACTTACAATCTCCAATGTTGATGAACAGAGTTGCCTAATTAACTCCTTCGGATCAACCAGCCGTGAAAAGACATGAGGTAGAATCCTTTCAAGGTACCCTTCAAATGGCTTTCGACAAGCTGGTATCAATTCAGCAAGTGTGGAAAGTGCTGCTTGGGCCACTTTATGATGTGGATCATCTAAATGCTGAAAAAACAACTTCATTACCTTCTCAAAACTTTGTGTTATGTCCTGCACACCTTTAGGCCCTTGTTGTAGCATTTTCCTTAAGTAGTTAAAAGCAGCAACTCTAGCAGACCAGTCTGCACTGACACTAAGTCCCTCTGTAAGAGCATCATTGAGGGACATAAGACCATCCATATAATTAAACATTTCCCCAGTTGGTAGTTGGTTATCCTCATAACTTAGTCTATTGCTTCCTGATGACCTTCCTGACCCATGCTTCCGTAAAAGTGGCCTCTGAAAATTTGGTATTGAACTGTAATGTAAATCCTTGTAGCTTGTATCCTTAGACGGGGCATCCAAATATGATTTGTCCATTTGTGATTCTAATTTAAGAACGCGCCTTGGTGCTTTAATGTCATTACTCTCTTCAAGAGAACTGCGTTGACTTGACCTCTCATATGTCATTGGAAATCTTTTCGCTGTGTATGATATAGCCAGTGCAGATGATGTTTCATGGTTCATGCTACCCAAAAGAGATGCTTTACCAATATCTGTGGAAATTGGGGCTTGGGAAGGTGTTACATCAGGTAAATCAGCACTTAAAGTACCACTACGCATACCAAATTTATATACATTAGCTCCAAGGGAAGGGCGCACAGGAATCTGACTTGTTGCAGAAACAGATGCTGGAAAGGGTGGATCACGTGCAGATGGGGGATCAACTCCAGTGCGGGCAGGAAAAATAGAAGATTGTATCCTTCTATAACTTCCTCCAACTGCCAAAAACACAGTTTAGAAATATTAGATAACTTCAATATCAGAAAAAAATGATCCACCAACTTTGGTATCTCTAACCAAAGAAAACAAGAAGACATATAGTTCATATCCTGTAAAAGTTCAAAACACAATTCGAACAATTTTACACCTTCACTGCCCGGATCCCTGCTAACAGGCCGTGAGACTGTAGAAACGCTCCCTTTCTCTATAGAGTCTAATCCTCTCAACATACTTTCAATGGCACTGACTTGCTGTTTACTGGCTTGAAGAACACTTTCAAGGCTTCTTTCAGGAGCTTGTTCAGAAGGCTTTCTCTGTGACATTACTAAATTGCCAGTTAAAGGCAAAGATGTCGCTGATGATAAAGTTGCACTCCGATCCATGGCCACAATAGCAGAAGTTCCATATCCTGGGTGCACTGAAGTTGCAGAAGACTGTGTATTTGGGTTTGCCAGTACCGGATTCCTCAAGGGCTGTGTACCCCTGTCACGAATTGATGGAGAAGCATATCTCTTATGAATACCTCCTTCCTCCTCATTTATAAGCTGTGAAGTACAGATGGTGCATCAATCAAAAAGTTAAGCTAACTTATAAAAGTGATGATAATTTGACACCCCAAATTAGAATTCTAGGTGATTAGTCCTGAACACCAATGACAGCCCAATTAATATATCAGGAACTTTTTAAATTAGTAATTATTTACAAAATTTCGAACTTCCATACTTACCCTCTGAATCACAGCATCAAAACTTGAAAAAAGCCGCCGTGCACGCTCTGGCCAGGTTTTTGCAAACATACGATAACATGTTCTTGCCATAGAGCGAACCTGCAAAGCTCAAATAGCACAAAATAATATTTTCATACTTTATAACAAAGGAATCTCTGGCCTAGACCTTTGAAAAATAAACATACATACAGAATGCTAGACTGTGAAAAGCAAACAAAAGTACTGAGAGAAGCTTTACGTGAGATTATTAATCCAGTATAATAAGACACGGTTTTTCATCCAGAAAAAACCACCATGAGAATCAGCTGTCTTCACTTGAAAATAAACACTGCCCGAAATAGTTGTCAATCCAGTTTTGCCTCTTGTGATCATCAAACATAGCTAATGTTCTCCAACATATTAGGTAAAGTTCCAAATATGACAGATTCACTTAAATATTTTTTAACTGTTTCATAGCAGGCCTCCAAAAGTTTCAACTATATTGAATTCAAATTTAACAATCTACGTATATTAATATACGAACAAGTAGAGTGATGGAGAAGGTGGAGGATGTAGAAGGAGGATTATGGTACCAGATGAAGGTGTTCTTATTAGATGATCAGTGCAGCATTGGTTTGTTCATAGTCAAGAATGGATCAGAAACACTTTCTTCACCATGGAAGGGACCTTAAGGTGAGATGGACTTTCTAACCCAGATGAAGCAAAGAATTTTCAGCTTACCCTAAGTATTGTAACAGATGTACACTGTAAGCAGGTCAGCAAAAGTGGGAAAAAATTCTGTTCCAACAGAGTGGATTATCAAAGGGATTGCAGAGCTTCTTATCTTTCATGTTTGAATCTCATTTAGAGAAAGAGGAGTCTTGTCCAAGGGGCTGGCTTTTTGAGGGCTCGGAGATGATTCTGAGATCTTGGAGAGCAAAACTTCAACTCGATGATGAGACCCTCTTTTTGTGGATTTGTCTTCCAGGTCTCCCAATGCATCTCTAGGAACCAGTGTTGAAAAACTCTCAGAAAAATCACCGACCTTTTAAAAAGTCGCGATTTTTTTCCCTAAGCCGAAAAATCAGCTAAAAATCGCGTTTTTTTAATTCTTCAAAAAGTCACCATTTTGGCTAAAATGGCTAATTTTCCAAAAATTTGACATTTTAGCCATTTTGTTGAATACTAACACCTTTCCTCTACCATACAAATGTTTCAAAACTTTGTTGTATTTGAAGATCAAACCATGCAAGGATAAGCTATATAAAATATCTATCCATTTATCAAAGATCACAATGCCGTAATTGAATTAAATTTTTTCACTATTATGGAATTTTTTGAGCAAATCATCATAGCACATTGTAGGAAAAAGAGAGCAATGTTTCAAGTGGTAGATGAGTTAGGGCTAAATGTGAGGCTCATGTCAGAAAATCAATTTCAGAGGAGTGAAAAATACATCTATGATTTATCACCAATACAAAACAAGAAATACATTTAATGGCTAACAACCAAATCACTAAATTATACCTTGCAAATTTTATTACCTTTCATAAATTAGGCTTATACCATTTATGAAAGCCTTATATAAACCTAATCACTGGAGGCCTGGATGGGTGGACGATCAAATTTTATATTGTTTGTTAATCTAATCGGGGAAGATCTAGTTTGGATGGTTGAAGAGGTTAGAACGAAGGTCAAATGCCTAGTAAAATTAATGCAACATTGTTGGCCCTAATCCCTAAGGTGGACCATCCTGAAAACTTCAATGACTTTCGGCTGATTTAATTGTGTAACGCGACTTATAAAATCATCTCTGAAATGATTGCAAGGAGGATCAAGCCCATCCTCTCCAAAGCAATCCTGATGGAGCAATTCGGATTTATAAAAGGAAGGAATATTCACGAAGTTGATGGGGCAATGCAAGAAGCGTCACACAATATCAAGGCTAAGTCCATCCCGCCCCAAATAATGAAGCTCAACATGTTGAAAGCGTATGACAGGGATTCATGGACTTTTTTGCATCTCATGCTTCTTCAAATTGGGTTTTATATACAAATGGTAGGATGGAGGATGGAATGTATCACTACCTCGTAGATGGTGGTCTTAATAAATGGTTCAACGTCTCCTTTCTTCAAACCTTCAAGGGGGTTGGGTCAAGGCTGCCCCCTATCTCCTTGCTTCATCGGAGATTATGTTCAAAGGGGAGTTGTTGAGTTGTAGTACATATCTACTGAAGAACAGCACTCCCCTCAGTAGAGTGGTGAAGAACAGCACTCCCCTCAGTAGAGTTGTAGTACATATCTACTGAGGGGAGTAGTGAAGAACAGCTTCCTCAGTAAGATGGAGTGTTGAAAATAACCAAGGAAGTGTTTGTTCACCCTGTGTGATGCCTTGGCGTGGACATGAACACTTAAAAAGTTGTGGTCCCTAGTATTTTTTAAAGTGAGAATGACTTTATGTTCATAAAGTGACTTTAAAAAGTGAGTTTGAGTTATTAATTATTTTAAATGTGACTTTATAATTAAAAAAGTGGGTGAGTAATAATGTCTCATTTAATATTTAAAAGTGAATTAAATGTTTTTCATGAGAAAAGTGAGATTTAACATGAGCCCTAGATCTCATCTAGTTATGTTTTAATCTAGGCCATTGATTTTCAAGTGGTGGTTACTAAAACAAAAAGGCTAGGATTGACAGGATCATTGTTCACTTTCACAAAAATATATTTTTGAGAGAGGAGAAGTGCAAGAGAAGAAAAGTCAATTTGGAGAGAAGAAGAAGAAAACCCTTGCAAATTTTGATATGGCTGACTTACAGGCTAAGAATTAAATTCGAGGGCACATTTCCTAAGACAAATGTACAGCAGCAGACCATACAGTACAGGCCGTGAGAGGGACATTTTTCAAGAGAGGTAGTACGGTTGCAGACTGTACAACATGCACAAAATCGAGACAAGTCTGGGCACAATTTTCAAGGTGAAAAGGGCAGCATTTAATGTTTTTGCAGACCGTACAGCAGCACCTTTTTCGAGGAAAGAAACAGCAGCAAGTACAGTCACACATGTGGTCCATACAGGCTGCTACAGGCACATTTTCCAAGGCCGCACAGCAGCAATTGATGCTGGCACATGTGAGTGAGATCACTGTCAGTGAGGTCTGAATTTTTTGTTGAAGTTTGGCACGTCTTTCTAGAAGGAATACTGAGATAAGTACTGTTGCCATTAATTTGTATTTTGCTTGAAGAAATAAAAATCTCTCTGAAAACAGCTTTTCCCTTCGGGTTTTTCCTGGACCTTTTCGGTCAAAATACTGAGTCTAAATTTCATGTGTGTGTTGGCTGTTATAATTTTCTGAGTGTGAAAAAGTTGGCTGCCATTTATATTTCTGAGTAGTTTATGTTGAAAGAATTCCATGTGTTTCAAGCAAAAGTGAAAAAATTTTAAATGTAATGTGTTTATGCATGCTGGGGTTTGGGCATTAAACTACATGCAATGAAACTAAACTTGAAACTGGGTTGGAGTTCAAAAATTTTCAGCCCCTCCTGTAAACATTGAGACATCTGCCCAGCTAGTATAGCCTCCTGAAAAGTTTCCTAGCTGTTGTCATCTTTTCCCTGCCAAATTTGGAAATTTAAAGTCCTTCTCCACTCTCAAAAACAAGTTGCTCATTGCCTATATGTCTTCTCCTCTCACTTGGGCTGCCTTTTATAATCTTGAGTTGAGTCCTAACCCTTCTCCAAAGTGATCAATGGTTGAGACAAGATCTCACCTCACTTGAGATCAATACCTAAAATCCATTCAATTTGTTATATTTCCAATACCAAATTTGGTCTCTGCTCACAAATAACTTTTATGCCCAGAAATCATTTACGACTGTAGATTACTGTTGAACTATATTAAACAGAGATTCACTGATATTTTAACTCATTACACAACGGAAAATAAACAAGAAATCACACAGATATTTGACACATGAATTTACCCTAGAAAATCCTAATGGGGAAAAACCAGCAAACAAATGATTTTAGTAAGACAAAATCCTTGGCTCCATTCCGGGGAGAATGGCCCACTGAGGAATAATATAATAACAAGAAGATAGCTTAGCCTATCACCTTGCTACATTCTCTACTGCCCCTTGCTCCTTTTCCTCTGACCTTGACCCTACCCCTGCATACTTGGTTGAAAGTCCTTCTCCAACCAAACAATGAGATCTCAAACACTCTATGTGGCATTGTGAGTCTCCTCCTCTCCTTGAGCTTCATTTTCTAACATCTCAATGAAAAAAAAACCTCACCCTAGATCTCCAAAGTGATCGATGGATCAGACTATATCTCAAACCTCACTTAAGATCAACGTTGTGACTCAATCGTAAGTTCACTTTTAGTCATTAGTCATCATTAAGTTAATTATTGTGCTTTTCCTAAGTTAGACTTAAGAAATTAGATACACAAGTCACTTGCTCAACAAAGCAACTACCTAGAGAGGTATTTTGAACAACTCCTACATGTGTGACACCTGGCTTATGCAACAGTGCCTGTCTGAGCTACAATCATCCACACACTAATGCCAAAAGCTTTGCATTTTATTAAATTAACCTCAATTAATTTTAAAATGGCATTCACATTAATAATTAAATTATTAAAGTAACTTTCTAAAGTTCTGAGAGGTATTAATTACGATTTCCACATGGTAGACACAAACCAATGTGGAGATACCTATTCGAGCTACAAACTTCAACATTGTTGTTATGTTCTGGTAATGTTGGGGAGATCAAAAAGATGAAGAAATTTTGTCTCTATATTGTGTGGGAACAGGCATGGAGATAAATAGAACGAAGTCAGTGGCTTTCAGCATTACATTGAAGGATCTTGGCTTGAGGACTGGAAAATTTGGTTCCTTACTAGTCGGGGAACCTAGATCTGGGTTTCATCATAAAACCCAATCACTATAAGAAGCGAGATTTGCAGTGGCTTGTGGGAAAGATTGAGAAAAGAACTAACTTCTGGTGCAATCGGCTACTGTCTTGAGATGAAAGACTAACTTTAGTAAAATCTGTTTTGGAAGCGAACACAATGTATTGGCATTTGTTGGCTTATATTCCAAAGGGCTCTCTAGATCGGATTCAAAAGCTGTGATATAATTAACTTTGGTGAGGAAGTTTTGATTACTAAGGTCTGCACCTGGCAAATTGGAAATCTATTGCACTTCATATGCTACTTGTCTAAAAAAGGTTCCGAAGGCTCACTGCACCTATTTATAGATTGCAAGTTCAAGAAGGCAATTTGGCTGTAAGGAAGATTCTCAATATTCATGGAGTATAAGATAAGATAATTTTATTTATGTCCACTAATGACCACAAGTAGGTCAACGGGACTGTCGGTTTCAATGATGCTCGTGCATGTGGGAGGACCAAACGATCTCCCTTAAAAGGAAATACAATACAAGAAGTAATATAGAATGAAAATAGAAGTGTACAAAGCGAGCTGGGCTGAAGCATGGGAGAGCTCACGCCCCAATCTCAACACCGTAACCCTGCACATGGACGAAGAAGCTCAGGTGGACAGGAACCGGGAGCCAAAACGATCGAGGAAGGTCTAGTACTCCTAACATCCACGGCCAAAAGAGGAAAACTGAGGGAAGTGCAATAGTGTCTGCTGGCCTGAATGGAAGCTGGTGGGCGTGGGGCGTCCTCTGGAGTGATGTCGACGAAGTCTGGAGGGTCTTGTGCGCCTCTCGGAGAAAGGTCTGGTACGAAGTTGCCCTTGAGATTCCGTGGGTCGAGAGCCATCAATCTTAACTGATCTGGGAATTGGATCGATATCTAAATGGGTAGATCTCTTGGTGCCCCTGGAAGGTGGTAGCACGCTGAAGAATGTCGTGATCTTTTGTGTGGTATCCAGTCTGGTGTGGGGCTGGAGGACCTGTGCTCGAAGCCTGAGAGCCTCCTGAATATAAAGTGCTAAGCATCGCTGATATGTGTATGTAAAGAAGGCAGCTGGAGTTTGAGGCCCCCTAAACAAGCAGTAGAAGCGTCCCCTGATCTCGTAGCATATAGGACATCTAAAGATAAAGTGTGACTCAGTTTCCACTTCCTGTAGATGACATAGCTGGAAGATCCAATCCGGTGATCTGCTACCCGAAGTCTGTGGGATCCTACTCTAAGCTGCCCGAGAGGGATCCGAAGAGCATGCGTCCAATGACGAAACATGTACTGGGGTCGGACAATGAGCCCATCTATGATCTCCAAGAAGTGTTCAACATAAAAGGCCATCTTTGGGTGCAATCTGCCCAGAGGGTTGACCCAAGTAGACTGGACGTACTACTTCTAAACATCCTCTCTGATGATCTTACTCAACTCCTGTCGGATAGGTAGAAGGTGACCGAGGGCATCCAAAGAATACCGAAACAGGGGAGGCGATCTAGCTGGATCCCCACTGATGTAAGAAGGCTCGAGACTCCTGTGAGCCAACATTTGGCTCTGCCTGAATGGGCAGCTCAGGCAATGGTCTCAGCAGAACAGTAGGCTATATAAGGGTACCTGTCCCGACCTTTTGACGAGTCGGCTAACCCCCGGATCCGATGCAAGAAGGAAACCAATCTAAAGATTGTCTCAAGACGGAAGGGCTAGGCCCCAAACTCAACTAGGATGATGTGTTGCAGCATTGTCTGCTTACATCCGATGATACGTCGAAGCAGAAGGATCTGGACTCTCTCAGCTGAGGCCCAATCCGACTCGGGTAGAGAGGGTCCCCAAATTTGTGATCGATATAAAATAATGGGACAGATCAAGGTATCTAACAGGTTCATCTTAGATGAGATATCCTGGAAGTGATGGCGAAAACACTGTCTCTCAAGAACGGCTAGGGACCCGTACCCCTTGTTGATTCGAGGCTAGAGAGTTGGTCGTAGACTGAAGCGGGGACCAAAGAATTGCACTGAAGCGGGGAAGCAGAAATCTGAGGTTTTCTTCACCCCATTGAAGATCATAACCTTTGTTCTGCTCAAATTCACTGTCAGCTTCCAAAGGTCACAAAATAGAGCTAAGGCATCAAGCTGTCTCTGTAGACCTTCCGTGGAGGAAGATAAGAGTGCTACATCGTCAGCAAAAAGTACGATAGAGATCAGGACATGGTGGAGAGGGCACCCATCTGCTTCTTGGATATGCTCATGGAGAAAGGCCTCCAACTCATCAATGTAGATTCCAAACAAGGTAGGAGAAAGTGGGCAACCTTGTATCACCCCAATGGTGCTACGGATGAACTCAAATAATCCTTGAGTTGTGTGAAGGCGACCACTGACGGACTCATAAAGGCGCATAATAGCTGTCAGCAGGGTCGTCGAGATGTCGATATCTCTGAGCCGCTGCAATAAATCTTCTCTCAAAACTGAGTTGAAGGCTTTCTGAAAGTCTACAAAGCAGCAATAGACTTTCGAAGAATGGTGGCGTGCCTCCTCAATCACGGCCCAGAGAGTAAAACTGTGGTCAATGGTCTGATGTGTTGGTCTGAACCCTGCCTGACCTCCGGCTCTAAGATTTCTCTGCTCAAGATCGCTGGAAAGATTCATGTGGAGGACAGTGGAATATAACATGGAAAACGTGTGGCCTACCATGATCGTTCTGTAGTTGTTGGGGTCAAAAGTGGATCCTGACTTGTGAATCGGATAAATGATATGATGAGACCAAATTGGAACCCGGAGACCATACTTAAAGAACTCTGCTTAGTGGCCTTCCTCGTTTGTTGATTTGTTGCTGCTCGTCGCCCGAATGGCCCCCGCGACATCGTTGTTGGTGAAGAGATGGCAAGAGGACAGAGCGAAAGCAACATGAATGTTGGCCTCGACGGGAATGTCATTGAGATTGAAGGCGTGGGACAACAAGGAAGCAGAGTCAAGGTCCAATGGGAGAGGGGAGCGTCGAGAGAGGATGGTACGCCAGAAATGCTTGGGGGAATGGGCAAGGAGAGCTGAAAGTTCCCGTGTTCTCTGAGAGACAAATTGTCGTTTCTTGCGACGAAGAAGACAACGATAGGACCTTTGAATGTCGAGATAAGTAGAACGGGAGTGGAGGAAGACATATCGAAGTTCTTGGTGGTTTTTTTGCAATCTTCATTGTACCACTTGTTCATGGGACAAGAGCCAGGTTTAGGGGTGGTAGAGGTGGTACGAGTAGAGTGGGGGAAGGAGATAAGTTCAGCCTCCCAAATTACAAATGAGAGTAATTGGTACTTGGCAAAGGCTGAGTCAAGTGAGGAGAAATGGGCTTCAAGGGAAGAGTCTGGCGAAGGGAAGATACGAAGATGTCTGGGTCACCTTCGTGGAAGCGAAAGGTGGTCCGAGGTAGGGAGGGGGGGTTCTGCGGGGAGGGAGGGGTTGGAAGAGGGTCAAACTAGAGGGAGAGAGAAAGAAGTGTCTGGTCAGCTAGGGGGATGGGAGAAATAAAGAGGTCTCGAATGAAAGGGAGCAAGTTCTAGCTAGCTAGAGCATAATCCACCACACTATCCCCACCCCCATGTGGTCGGCACGTGAAAAAGTGAGAGTCTGGGAAGCAAAAGAGGCCGTTCAAGATAAGCAACTCGTGGGACTCCCCTAACTGCAAGAGATGTTTGCCATAAGTTGTAGTGGGCCCCAAGGCATCTTCTGAAGTCCAGTGAAGACCTACCAAGACCAGGTCGATCCCCTCGTTATAGAACACATCTTCGTGGAGAGGGATATGTAGGCCTCTAGTGCTAGCATTAAAATCCCCCATAAGTATGACCTCCCTGTCATCAAAGTACTGTGTGATGCCAGTATACAAGTCCATAAAGGGGTCCCCATCTGCTCCATTGTGGATGGCAAAGGGTGAGGACGCGGGTCGAAAGTAGCAGACCGCGAAGTAGACGTATCTCAAGGGGGAGATCCTAGTTCTGACTCGTATCCACATGAATGTGGCGTGCTCGTCGGCGGCCATGAATGAAACCCTATTCCGAATAGAATCTCTAACCAAGCAAGCAACTCCTCCTGATCCCTTGACTCCACTAGAACTCCTTTTTTCCTGCCTGCAAAATGAGAACCAATGGTAACTTGTGATGTCTGGGAGAGCCCGCACAGGGCTCACATGAGTCTCGATCACGAGGATGATACCAGTCAATGCGAGTGCGTCATACAGAAGACCTAGTGATGACCAAAAGGACCCATTTCCATTCCAGCAACAAATAGTGATGCATGTGCCCTAGCATCTCTCCAATCGAGCCCGTTATTTGGAGCTTCCCGTTCGAGGTGTCCATCCTAGAGGGAAAGAGTCTCGAATAACTGTCCAAAGATTCCTGATAACCAGCCATTTTATTGCCTGTCTTGTTGCTGTGACCTATTCCCTGGATTCTTTAAGCTCTGCAACCTAAGCTTTGGTGAGGTCCTCGTCAAGGAATATCTTGTTGGGAAGTGAGAACAATTTTCGTTTAGCTTTGAGGGCGCAGAGCCTATCTGTTGCAGTTCGGATTCTAATAAAGAGGGTGGAATCGTGGCCCACCCAAGCTCTATCAAAGGTTATATCTGGTATGCCAAGGGTATCTGGCAGGAACCCGACTCCTACCTCCATAGTGTCTGAAGAGGGAAGAGGTAGAGGAAGACCTCTTACCTTCAGATTCAATTCCCTTGCTCGTCTAGTCAGTTCTTCGACTAGTTTGGCTTGCACGACCTCCTCAACTGCTGTGAAAGGGGGAGTGTTTTTGTCTTTCCCTCAAACTACCTGTGCCCATGAATTAATGTGCAACTCTGTTTCCCATTTAAAGGAAGCCTATTAGGATCTAATTTCCTCTTGCGTGGTCTTGAGGTCCCGAATTTCTGCGTGAAGTGCCTCGTTTTAGGGGTGGGAGGGTTCCTGCTCTTTGCTCTCCTGTATCATCTTCTCGAGGCATGAGTTGTCACCTTCTACTTCTGAGATTCTAGCAGCAAGGGAGCTAACCTCCGAGCGGAGTTTGCTATTTTCCGCTTCGAGAGATTCCAATTTCCTTAGTACTTGTTTAACTTGGGACGTCCAAAATACGAAATCTGATTCCAATGCAATGTCTATGGGACTGTAAGATTCCGGGTTATCCTAACATTGCTTGAGGTATCTGAATTGCCCTCTGTCATTGAAGTCCCAAGTGGGGGTATTTGAAAGTTCCTCAGTCTCCTTGTTTTCTCTCGGGTCCTCCATAGGCTAAAACCCACGTAAATGACGAGTTGCTTGAGAGGAGGGGTCAGGTTGGCTGGAAGATGAAGGGCCGCGAAGGTGGTGCGAGTTGAAAGTCAAGGGTTTTCGTCTATGTGCTGGTGGGAGGAGAAAGGACGCAGAGCTCGCAAGCTAGGGTGCGGTCCGCACGAGCAGAGGGGGGCTTGCGAGGGCAGAAACGGACGGGTGGGTGAGCAAAGGGAGGGAAGAGTCACAAGCAGAGCAGAGCCGCGAGAACAGGATGCACGAACCGCAGGCGCAGGAAGTTGAGCTCAAAGGGTCGCGGGAGTAGGATTTCGCGCGAGCAAGAAGCTGCATGCAAAGGAGGCCACGCGTAGAGGGCCGCACGAGTAGGGCCACGAAAGCGAGGTAGAGGCGTGCAAACAACACGCGAGCAGGATGCACGGGGAGCAGGACACGCAAGGAGCGGGTCGAGGGCTGAAGGGAGCAGGCCTAAATCATTCACTATACCCCAATAAACCAATCAAGCAGGTGGCTCCCTTAGTCATTAACAAAAGACGCCCATGGTCCTTTTTCGACGAGGCGTGCCAAGGTGTTGATCATTCTTGTGGACTGGGCTTTGTTCTTTAGATTTCTCATTAACAATTTTTCACCTTCAAAGTAAATGCAGGAAGTGGAAGAGTCTTTGACTTATCACTCTACTATTTTTGACTAATTTTAATTTATTGTTTTAGACTTTAATATTTACCATTCAGTATTTACTTTAGGTATTTAAAATTTACTTAGTACTATTTAGAATGATGCATCTGAATCAATGTATTTCAATTTGTTATAAGTTTAAAATTTTGATCTGCATGTATCATGATTCAATGTGAAATATTCAAATATGATAATAACAGCGGTGATTAACGAATTGTGTTTGTATCATTTACAAATTTGAGTTTAGTATTTACATTGCACAATGGTGAATTTACATTGGATGAATTGTTATTGTTGGGATTTTTATTTTTTTATAATTGTATTGACCTCAAAGTTCCCCATGTCCATTTCTCAGCTCTTGCGCTCCTACATTCGAGAAACTTGGGGAAGCATTTTTTTTCCTTCTCAATAAAAAAAATTAACTTTGAATGGTTTGTGCTAGGTTGGTTGGTTCAACCCCTTCTTCAAAAAGGCATAACGCCTAAGGAGGTCACACAATCCATTCACATTATGTCCCGCGAGGTTAGCAAATCGGTTTTCCACTAGCAATTAATATTATCTTCCATCTGACAAATCAGGGAAGATGAGGGGAATCCACAAAGAATTGAAAAGATACCAGCTTCCTCACATGGAACACTTAATACACAGACAAGTGAAAAGAACTTATTTCTCCGAAAAAACTTAAGGATATAAATTATCCACTCACCCACTCATATGCTCATCAATATAATTGCAAAATAGCCATTGAATGACACTACTTCTAAACCCTTAACTATGTAATATCCCAAATATTGATATTCTCTAATGTTCTATGATAGTGCTAACTCGCACACACTCAATATCATACAAATTTGCAAAATAACTGTGCATGCAAAAATGCCCTAAAATATAGTTGAATTAGGGTTAGGGTTTTGGAGAGAAAATAAAACTTACCACTGATATTCTCGTTGATAATGACTCTAGAGATAGCTGCATGCATAAGGATTCGAATGGGTGGTCTAATAATGCTCTTTTCCTCCGATATTACCGCCCCGCAATACCGTAAAAACCCTCCAAACTGAAGGTGACGTTTTTGTAGGAGGAGAGATCCGTTCGGGCTGAAACTTTCTGAGCTTGTCCGTCTGATGATGCCGGAGAGATGGCCTGCCACATGCAGAGGTTTGGTTGCCTCTAAGTGCCCTAGCGAATTGATTGGCAGTTTTGCTGCTCACGCCCCCAACTGATCTATTTGGCTAATAGCTGCTCCAGGTGAGCAAACTGATGGCTGATAATCACTGCATACCGTAGGATAGGACTGCTCAAAAAGAGGAAAAGCTGACATGTAGAGGAAAGACTGGGTTTTGTGGTCCCAGTGAATCATTCTGTGATTTCTCTGCTACCTCCAGCTGCAAACGTGGATCTGCCAATAAACCTTCGAAATATGTTGGATCTCTGAATCCTGAAGTATACGATGAATGCTATGGATAAACCTGGATGATCTATCCCAATAGGAGACTAAGGCGGATATCTCACTACCGAACCCTTGTTAGCTGAAGACATCGTCTTCAACCCCAACTGCCACCACTGCACGCTGTGCTGCTGCTCGAAACTCCAAAATCAATCAACAATAATCATAGATAATCTCTTTGGTCCAATAACCCTTCTTAAATAAAATAGCATGTGCTTTTAGGGTTTGCATGTCAGTTTTAGGGTTTACGCTTCACTTTTGCATGCATGCAATTCTAATTTCACGTTGACTTTAACACTGAAGAAATAAGGCTTACATGCTCCGCATGCTTTACGATATGAACTCCGATGGCCTTCTTTCTACACTGATGACTTAATAATATTGAATTGATGTACCTTTCTGCTCCTAGTGCTATTAGTCCTCAGTTATTCCCTTTTTATCAAAACAAAACATTACAGTCCTCCCTCGCCAAAGATTGCTTGTCCTCGAGCAATGCCAACGCAAATCCACAATCAATCAACTGAACTAACTAAATCCAGGGATGATCCCAGGGTCCCAAATTATCCTAGGAGATCTGTAGCACCCTCTGCTCAAAGCACTGCATTGCACGGTACCATCACAAAATGTCCCATGGAAGCCTCCTATAAGTAGAGTGACTAACCACGGTGTAAACAAAGAACCATAAAAGAAGACCTCGTGAAAACATCCTCTAGCAATCACTAAACTATCAGTCACTGTAATCCTAGGCTCCCAAATAAATCTGAGAATTGCAGAGGTCAAAATGCATCCACCGCTACCCTGCGTAGTATCGACACAAAAAACATCCTGTAGACTCCCAAGTAACCCCATCAGTAAACATTGTATCCATCCCTCATAAGGTCTCGCACCTGGATCACAATGCAAACTTGTGCATTTTTCATCCCAAATATCCCAAGGCTCTTGTGGGACTATACCCTTGGCTAGGAATGTCTTCCTAAGAATCGCCCACTCAATAGGACACCAACTCTTAATCTCTCTCCAATCCAATCCCCAAAAAGGACCTTGTCCATAAGCATCATCACAAGGAATAATCCTACCAAGATGACATTCTGCCCTTCTGATTTCAACTGGAATGCTCATATACTGCTGCCCAATTTCTCAATCCTGGCCAACTTGTAAAAACCATCCTCCATTATGCAAATGTGGACTCAAGTTACTGCAAGCCTTGTCTATGTACTCCTAAAGAGGACTGCTTTGAAATGCAATAGTATGTTTCTTCTGCTGCCCCACCAAGGAATCTAACTGCTCTTCAATACTAGAAAGCCTGACCCTTGACTCGATACATACAACGCAAAGAGATGTAAGCTCAACATCTCACTGTAATATGGTGTCTCGGAGTATCTTGGTCCTCTCTTTCATTGCTAGAATGATTTCTTTAACACGTTCAATCTTCTTTCAGTGACTATCATCTGGAAGCTCTAGCTCATGCATGTATAAACTCTCCCTAACCTCCATGTGTGACTGCCCACTGTCTCGACTGTTGTGCTCATTGCATTGCACCTCATGTATTTCGCCTGTTATAACTGTCTGGACTCCTACTGTAGTGGACGAAGAGTGTACCAACTCCAACTCATCACATGGCTTGTCCACAATCTGACTAACAAATGTGCTTGTGTCACTAGACTCATAAGATGGCTCTAATGCTATCTCCTCATGCACATCCTCATAAAGTACTGTTATCCTCTGAAACTCTGAAATAAATGCATTTGCACTACCTATCTGCTTGAGCCGTGTCAGCTCTCTAAAGTGTACCTCAGGGTCCTTCCAATCAAACTGCTCAATGAGCCTCTGTGTAAAATCTGGGTACGATGTGATGGTATTGTGACCTAGTGTCACTAACCCATGGTACCACCACTCATGGGCTTCTCCACTCAAATGCAAAGTAGCCAATTTAATGGCATTTGTCTCAATCATGGGGTTGAGCTGAAAGTATGTATCCAACTTCTGCACCAAATTCCGGGATGGGCCACCCCGGGTACCCTCAAAGGTAGGGATAGTCAGTTTCCCTACAGTGCGTTGTAACTCATAGTTCTAGGTGAATGGCCTATTGTAAGCTCTAGGTTTGTTCTTACTTTTAAAGTGGCAGAAGTCAGTGAAGGTCATAACTGAATGGAAGTCATCTCCTAAAGCTCTATACTCTCTCCGATAGGCACTCATGGATTCTTCTGGTTCTACTTGTGCTAGAGGCACTGCAGCTGGACTATCTAAGAATTGAGGCATGGTAGGTCGAGAAGGTTTGTTGTATATATGGGGATGGCTCTGCATGTTGGTATGTAAGTGCTCCCCACTACTACTGGTGGATACCCTATCACTAATGGGAAACAAGGGACTATGTGGGGTGGGCCCATTTTTCTCTATCATTTCCTGAAGGTACTCATCATTTCTTTTTGCCCAGTAGTGAGTTCTTTTATGGCTGATATGAGACTATTGAAAGTTGTTTTATGATCATCAGCCATTGTTCTTTGCCCTTTCCGAACTGATACTCTCTGTCCCCCAACTCTATGTCCTCTAACTCCTCTTCTCCTCTATCATTGTTTCTAAACCTCTATCTCCGGTAAGTAATGTTGTATGGGTCTCCTGAATTTATTTACAACTTTGCATGCCCACAGCTGGCAAGGAACATGCTCTGATACCACTGTAATATCCCAAATATTGATATTCTCTAATGTTCTATGATAGTGCTGACTTGCACACTCAATCTCATACAAATTTGCAAAATAACTATGCATGCAAAAATGCCCTAAAATATAGTTGAATTAGGGTTAGGGTTTTGGAGAGAGAAATTAACACTTACCACTGATATTCTGGTTGATAATGACTACAGAGATAGTTGCATGCATAAGGATTCGGATGGGTGGTCTAATAATGCTCTTTTCCTCCGGTGTTACCGCCCCGCAATACCATAAAAACCCTCCAAACTTAAGGTGACGTTTTTGTAGGAGGAGAGATCCGCTTGGGCTGAAACTTTCTGAGCTTGTTTGTCTGCTGATGTCAAAGAGATGGCCTACCACATGCGGAGGTTTGGCTGCCTCTAAGTGCCCTAGCGAATTGATTGGCAGTTCTACTACTCACGCCCCCAACTGATCTATTTGGATGATGTTAGAATTTGATAGCTCGATGGCACTCCTGCATCAGGTGCCTAGGTGCAGGGGTCATTAACTTGGAGTCTCATTTATATTCTTAAAGTGACTTTAGTAATGTGTTTTTATTAAAGTACCTTTTTGATGTGACTTTATGATTTAAAAGTGAGTTTCACTTTATTATGTTTTTAAAGTGACTTTAAGTCATAAAGTGTACTTTTAAATATTTAGGGTAATATGACTTTTCAAAAAGAAAAATTTGGTGTAAAGTTCACTTAGGAGATTTAAGTGAGTGAAAGATTAGATCCCAGCCATAGATCTCTTGGCCAAGATCTAATCTCATCCATTGAAGGTGAAAAGTCATGAGAATAACCCTAATAGGGTAAATAAAAGTGCTGAGACTTCATTTGGGCACATTATTCAAGAGAGAATTCTTGGAGTGGCTCGATTTCCTAGAGAGGAGCTTGGAGAGAAGTGTGAGAAGCACATTTTGCAAGAGATTGTTGAAGAGACTGAGTGTGGGCACGAATCCCCAGACTAAGCTAAGAGTGATTTTCAGTGGCACGAAAACCCAGATCTTTAACTGCTGGCTCGAGTTTCTAGGTGAAGGTACGCCCAGCATTTATTGTGCACAGAAATCGAGGTGAAGTGCGGCCTCATTTATTGCAGCCGTACAGTACGGTTTCAGCACGGTTTTCCAGGCACGTTTTTCCAGAAAAATCAGGCACAGATTTCGAGGAATAAATCTGGCACGTTTCCCAAGGTACAGGCCGAGGTTTGGGCACAGTTTTCGAGGGCTGTACTACTGCATTTAATGCAGTCCGTACAGTACGATTTTGTGACTGTTTTGGCACAAAAATCGAGGGCATGTTGGGCAGAAATCGAGGACTGATATAGACTGTTATTTCGGCAATTTTTTAGAAGAAAATAGCACAGAAATCGAGACAGTTCATGCACAGAAATCAAGGCAGCCTGTTGGGTTATTTGCATTGGTCGAGATAAGTTATATTTTGACTGTAAATTGATGTCTGATTTTTTTCCTGAAGCTCAATAAAATTTCTCTTGCATGCTGGTTTTCCCCCAGGGGTTGAGGGGGTTTTTCCAGGGTCAAATTTGACCAAAATACTGTGTCTTAAATGTGTTTTACAGTCTGCTGATTTTTTATTTTTGAATTAATTTTTCCGCTGCAAAGTTTACTTAGTTACAGTATATCAGCTTACAGAGACATGAAATTTACATGCATGTGATATGTGTTTGGTTTTATGAATGTTGAACACTGATATCAGAGTTCTACTAAGTGTTTGGGCTGAGTTAAGCTCAGAATTTCAACAGATGATAGCTGCTCCAAGTGAGCAAACTGATGGCTGATGATCACTGCATACCGTAGGATAGGCCTGCTCAGAAAAAGGAAGCTGACATGCGAAGGAAAGACTGGTTTTGTGGTCCTAGTGAATCCTTCTGTGATTTCTCTGCTACCTTCGGCTGCAAACATGGATCTACCAATAAACCTTCGGAATGTGCTAGATCTCCAAATCCTAAAGTATACGATGAATGCTATGGATAAACCTGGATGATCTATCCCAATAGGAGACTAGGGCAGATATCTCACTACCAAACCCTCGTTAGCTGAAGACACCGTCTTCAACCCCAACTGTCGCGGCTGCACGCTGTGTTGCTGCTCGAAACTCCAAAATCAATCAACAATAATAATAGAATAGCATGTACTTCTAGGGTTTGCAAGTCACTTTTAGGGTTTATGCTTCACTTTTGCATGCATGCAATTCTAATTTCACGGTTACTTTAACACTGAAGAAATAAGGCTTACATGCTCTGCATGCTTTACGATATGAACTTTGATGGTCTTCTTACTACACTGATGACTAAATAATACTGAATTGATGTACCTTTCTACTCCTAGTGCTACTAGTCCTCAGTTATTCCCTTTTTATCAAAACAGAACATTACAAACTACAATTGACTCTAAAAATGTATTATTTCCATTTTTATTCATCTCTATAAGAAAATTCCAGCTATGAAAACAAGGAGGCTCAACAAGCTTTACAACTTAAGGAGGAATTCTAAGTTAACCCCAAAATGTGGATATGATAAAAAAAGGTCCAAAACTACATAATGTGATACTTCTAAAATAAGGATTTTTCAAGTATGCCCCATATTGAAAAAGATTTTAACATGAGTTATTTAATAAAAAGAATGTTAGGAGCAAAGTGTTCTATTGGGTAGACATTAAACGCCAAATGCTGGATTGCAGGCTGGTAAGAAGGGTTCTTAAGTGACTGTGCCTCTTACATGAATGATATTATTGTACTTGTATTACTAGTAGGGAACGTTACAATACCATTTGTCATTGTAACTATTTGCCATGGTTTGAACATGAAATCATGCATATATATCCAATCCCACTATATGGACAACCCTTAGCTTGCTTTCCAGCATATGTGCTTGCATGTTTTCTTCTTAGCGCATGCCTACTTATGCACATGCACCAATCCATCCATCATTACCTTTAAAAATTCAGATTAAAGAGCGCTTGGCTTGTGTGGCTAACATTTTCAATGGGTATGTACTAATATATATAAACAAGTAGGGCATCCACCTACCTGCTGATCCATCTAAACTGTTGATGTCATGAATTATGAGTCATACATGAATTGTTGATTGTAACATGAATTACATTATTTTAGTTCTAAGTTTTTTAAATCTATAATGGTTGGTCTAGATTTTTGGAATTATAAATCCCTGTGTAAACAAGATGCAAGGCTTTTCCAAGAGATACATTTTTCATCTGTGATACTTTTTAACTAGCGATATCTATAAAGCAAGTTATAACATTATTAGGAATCAGATCCCTTCAAAGTTCAGAATAAAGGGCTAAGAAAACTGTGTATGCAAAACCATGAGGGGAAGGAAACAAACAAGCATACATACCTGCACATAAATGTCTTTCTCTTCTTCATAATGAAGTATAAATACACAGCGCACACAAAAGCTATACCATATATAAAAGAAATTAGGCAAAACATATGTGTTTATATACATATGTGCACACACGCTCGTATTATAGAACAAAAGATTGGATGGAAGTTTCAGTCTATTCATAATGGTTAGTTCTAAACAAGAGTTAGTTGCAATCAATATATAGAAAAAGTTGATTGTGGTTAAACATGTCCAATTATTTAAATGGTAAACTAACCCTATACGAGTTACACACTTTGTTTAAATTGCAAGAAGTGTCAAACTTTAAGTCAGATTTCAGCCACAATTGCTATTTTTAAGACAGAAATAGACAGCCTTCAGTTCAAGGCCAAAGACGCTTTCCCTCCTTGCATGGGTTGGTAGGGGACTCTCTCTAATGACTTTTTGGCTCCAGGATAAAACAATCTTGATGTACATGTATCTTGGTTTATAAAATAATATAAAGGCATTTTTCAGAAAAATACCTATGGCCAGCCATGATCAAGCATGGTCATTTTCAACCAGGTTTAATCATGATCATCTTTTTTTTATCAGATACACACAGATTTGAGTGCCATCATATATAGTATACAAAATGAGAATGTTCAGAGGCAAATGAGGATTCAACATCTACTCAAATTAAACAATCACATTTTAAAGCAAAACAAAAAATCCAATTGAGATGACAGTAAAAATCCAATTGAGATGACAATGGATGTATAGTTATCATCACTGAATAACAAATGGATTGCAAAAAAAATTCAATTTCAAAAAGAGCTGAAATAAATGCCATATTAGTCTCACACCTCACTCATAGCATCTCCCACACAACACTTTATAAGGTCTTCATAAAGATCAGCTGACCGTTGTATTTCAGGAGCATCAGCCCAATACTCTAGCACCAGCAATGCATAATCGCAACACCTGCATAAGGGAAAAGACTACGAAATGATTGATATTCCAAAATAGAAGAGATAAATCTTGCCAAGTCTATTTCGTAGATAAACAAACAAGATACTACCTGGCACGGAGAACTGCATTACGATCATTCTTGGCACAATCAACAATTCGTGGAAGAATGCGAGCAACTTTACAATTACGCAACATCTGAAACCATAGTAAGACATGACTCTGTTAGAAATAGATTGCTTCAGATGCATCCAATAAAGGTAAATGTGAATTTTTTTCCCTACCGTCTTTATGCAATTATCTGCTGATTCAGCAATGACAAGGACTGTTATAACAACAAGTTTAAAGAGAACCTGCAAAACAATAACAAAGGTGGTTTAAAAAAACAAATGAAATGGGTAGTAACAAGCCACATTTACTTTGTTGATCTCATCATAAAGCCAGCACTGCAATGAAGAAAAGAAAAGTAACATCAAAATAAGACAAATTGCATCACCGGTATAAGCAATTCAGCACAAGCCTCAAAATCTCCTAATAGCTCCTTCGACAACAAGCTCAACAAATGGCATGCCTGAATAAAGAAAAACTGTCATTAGCAATTGGATATACTATATGGAATGTATGAATTAGAACCCAAACCTAATTTTGTTAATAATAGTTTGGCAATATATCTAACAGCAATAACACCACGACAGCTCTATACATCCTTTTGGATAAATGTACCAGTCTCTGGTTTGGTTCCAAGGTTATCACAAGGAGGGTGTGAAAGCAGGAACAGATAGGAATTTTAAATTGGAGCTTCATTAATTTTAGAGTTTAAAAAAAGCATACAAAACATATCTGAATATATATATATATATGTTAGCCCAGTGGGTTAGCTCAAGTGGTTGAGAACTGTGAATTGCAAGCAGGAGGTCATAGGGTTAAGTCCCTGGGCTGGCTACTTCTATGCATATTGTGGGCCTCACTCTATGTCCCCGTCAGGTTAGGTTGCCAAAACTGCAACCGAACTATTTACCTCAGGTACCATCCTCGAAATGAGGGTAAGTGCCCAAAGGGTCTCCCTATCACGTCCCCTCCCCTCTCTCACCAAGGAGAAGACGCGACGACTGTGATGCCATCATTACCGGGTATCTAGCCCCATGAACATAAACAAAATTTATTGAAGTAAAAACATATGCAGATGCATAATAAATGAAAATACAGCGGAAGCAAATCTCATTCAAGCATTCAATATGTTCATAATAATTCATAAAACAAATACATTGCAGAGTTAATACAAGAGAGAGCACTTATCTTGAAAATGAGCTGCCCCGCAACTAGCTATGTCGCTGCAACGTTCCACCCAACCATAGGCCAGTTGTGCTCATCAATTTCTCAGTAAAACTGCCACCCCGAGCTGAGCATGATTTCAACAAGGAAAAAGGGAACAACAGGCTCACACATAGCCAAAAACACACCAAGGCTCAGCCAAGCTAATCTAAAGTTGAGTTTATCAAGCTGCTAAGGCAGTGGAAAGGAGGAATTGGTAAGCTAATGAGCTCAACCACAGAGCTATGGACACCTGCACAAGATCTATCTAGCTTGACCTCCACAATACCTACACACCCAATAGCCTTATACATGCAAGACACCTTCAAGCTTTGCTCCCATACTCTTAAACCTCCTCGATCAGATTCCACCAAGATGATTACTTCACTCTTTATGGTGCCCCAGAGATGCTTAGCCTTATACATGCAAGACACCTTCATGCTTTGTTCCCATACTCTTAAAACTCCTTGACCAGATTCCACCAAGATGATTACTTCACTCTTTATGGTACTGCCATCGGGTAGGGGCACTAAGATATAGATGGATAGCATCATGGTATCTACGCAAAGCAAAGGGAGTTCTGTCGGACTATGGATTGTGCTTGCTTGGACAACAATTATTTTCCCTGCCCCCCTTCCCCCCAATATGCCTAACAACAAAGGAATGTTAGTCATATTAGTATATTACATCAAATGAACTATTTAGGCTATGTCATCAATATTCTTCACGTTATGTTATAAATTATAATATACTTTATAATATTTTAAAGATAATTCATATTTACTTTATTTTATTTTATATAATAAACTCAAGTTTCTATATATTTCATGTCATAATGTTTAAAGTATATTATACTATATATTTAAGGGTATATTATTTTTACTAATTATTTTGAATGGTTTAAAACTTTAAATGTATATTTTTTAAGTTTCTGAAATTTGATATAAATGCATATGTTATTATTAATGAGATGTATACATCTGTATCGAGATTGTAATGGGTTTGTTCGTTAAATATTTTTTCCACACTAAATCGTATTCATTTTGGTAAACGAATCTTGCTACTATGTTGTATCCTCAACCCTCATACTATCATCAAATCATGGAATAATTATTTATTTTTGGATCTGCCCACTACAAGTCAGTATCAAAGCCTTTTAGCCTTTTATCTCCATTTCACTCCAAAACAATCAAGTTAGTATATATTTCATGTTATAATGTTTAAAGTATATTATATTTATATTTAAGGGTATATTATTTTTACTAATTATTTTGAATGACTTAAATGTATATTGTTTAATTTTCTGAAATGTATACATCTGTATCAGGATTGTACTGTGTTTGTTTGTTACTTATTTTTTCCACACTTAATTATATTCATATTGGTAAACAAATTTTGCTATTATGTTGTATCCTCAACCCTCGTTGTACCATCGTCATATCATGGAATAATCATTTATTTTTGGATCTTCCCACTACAAGTCGGTATTAAAAACGTTTAGCAATTTATCTCCATTTCACTCCAAGAGAATGCCTTTCATTACACATTCAAAATAAATCCATATATCTATAACATATCCTATTATGATAAGCAATTTTTCAGCATTCTTTTGACTTCTCATTGTTTTATGTTAGCAAGACTCCCTCCTTTGTCACCCTCTTATATTCTCTATTGCTATGACCAAATACAAAGTCGTGTGCATAGTTATCATACTAGTAACATCAACTGGATCTAGCTCAAATGTTAGAGAGGAGAAGTAGCCATCCTCTCACACGGGTTCAAATCCCACTTGTACCATGTTAACTAATGAGCTAATTGTTGATTGGGGATGGCAAGGTACCAGCAATCTCATTCTCTTCTATGCACTGGAGGGTAGGAGCTTGGTGGCATGGGGAAAAATGTCATACTAGTAATGACATGAACATATTCCCTTATCAATTCACTCTCTGTGGTATCTGTTAGAATATATCAAATATATACATATATAGTTAGTGCAATACTACGGTATAAGTATATCACTACTATACAATGTTATCAATGCTTCAGAGATTACCCACCCATGATTTATGTAGTGTTGAATTTTAGCATTAGCATGTATTCTTTAAAATCTTGCAGACTGTAAGATAACAATAGACAAGTGCAGTAGATAAATTAAAACATCACACACATGAACACAAGATGTTTTTCACGAGGAAACCTTTAAAAGACAAAAACCCCAGAAGCATTAGTAATTCATCCCTTAAATGAGATGACTTGAGTTCTTCAATCTCAAAATTCTGAGATGAATGTTCTTCAATAATTCTTCCAACAATAATTTATCAAACCCTAATAGGCTTGAACCACTAATCAAAAATTTGCCACAAGAAATAATTTTTACAAAAAAAATCCAAATTCAGGCTTGCTGCCCTAATTCCTTTCTTGTAAGTTGTTGCTCGAGCTGCCCAAGTTTCTTATGTCTGCCCGAGAGGACTAACAGGCTGCCCAAACTTCTGAAGGGCAGCCCAGATGCCTTTTTGTGTTGCCCAAATTTTTCACCTGCTGCCCAGATGCTTCTTTGTGCTGCCCGTATGCCAAACAGTTGCCCGGATCTCTTCTTTGTGCTTGCCTGTGAGGAGATCTGCCTGCCTGAGTTCTGCCTGAGCCTACTCAAGAAGATTTTGAGCCTGCCCAAAATTTTTGTGGCAGGTTTAGGGCTGCCCAAGCTCCTGTTGGAGCTTTCCGAGGGTATAGATAGGATACTCGTGTTTCTCTTCTCCTACCCGAGGGTATAGACAGGCTACTCGTGGTTCTCTTCTCTTGCCCGAGGTTTATGTGGAGAGGTTGATATGAGAAAGGGCTGCACATGGAGGAGAAAGTTGCCCGGAGCTTGTTGGCAACCTACCCGAGCCTGAAAGAGACAGGTCGTGAAGATTTAAAGGCTACCCGTGAAAAGACTGTGCACTAGGGTGAAACCCTAGCAGCTGGGAAAAGGCTGCCCAGGATGAAAAACATGTTGTTGTTGTTCACCGTGGAGAGAAATGGATGAAACCCTAGCTTAGGGTTTCTGCTATAGAATAATGAGAGATGAAGATGCCCTAACAATTTTAGGGTTTTGTTGTAACAAGGTGATGAAGATACCCTAGCTACATTAAGCCTCGATGCTAGGGTAGAAAACTTCTTTTACTTCCAGCGAAAATCTTTTGAGGAGCAGCTGAATGATAATCATAAGTGTGTGTAAAAAAGAATTGGAGTTGAACTTCTTTTATATCCTTTTTGTCACTTGGAAGTGGACCAAAACTCAAAAGAATAAAGTAATAGTATTTTATTCTTTTACCTTTTGACTTTTACCTTTAGTGGTGTTAAAGGTCTTTTTGTACTTTCACTTTGACTCTTTAGTGGTCCAAGAGTCTTTATGTATTTTTGACTTTTACCTTTTAGCCTTCTTCAAGTTTCGAGTATTCAAAACAAGTAGTCATAGGGGTCCTTCATACCCACTCAAAGTACATCATCATAAATAGAGAGAATTACTAATGCTTTTATCTCACACTCCTTGTGCCACCAAGGTCGGGTACTAGGTGTCTTAACCAACCTTGAAAAAATCGGCAAAAATCGGCAAAATCGCGATTTTTTCCTCAGGCCGATTTTCGCCGAGGAAAAATCGTGATTTTTTTAAAAAACTTGGAGGCACGATTTTTTGTAAAAAAGCGCGATTTTTTAGTAAAAAGCACGGGTCGACTGAAAAAAGCGCCTAGGCAAGCAACCCGCGGCCTAGAAAAGGGAAAACTTGGTTTTTTTTTTCTCATTTGGCAAATGAGCTTGTTGGAAGTGGAGGAGAAGGGCTTGAGGAGACCACCAACACCTTTGGAGGCTTCCAAACACCATTTAGCATCTCAACCAAGGATTTTTGTGGAGCAAGTGTTGAAGGTATGTGCATTTTATCCATTGTTTTTCTATCTTTTGCCATGGACTGTTTGAAAGATTTTTTGCATATTTGTTTTACTATTTCGTTGCCTATTTCTTGTCTATTTCTTTGCTATTTGTTTTTACTATTTTGCCATTGATTTCCATGCCCCAAAAAATGAAAAACAGTGGCAATGTAAATGGGGGTTTTAAAAAATTAGAATGGAAAATAGCATGCTTGTTTTTTTACTTCTTAGCCACCCTCTTCTTCTTATCTTTCATGGCTTAAAATCTAAATTTAGAGGTATGATTTTTTAAGCTAGAATGTTGCTATTATTTTCCAATGGAGTTTAATGTAATTTTCTTTTGATTTTGTGCCCTAGGGTTGCATTTGAGTTGAAGGCTTGAAGCATTCCAAATTTCCAATTGCAAAAATGCCAAAGACATTGGACCCATTTTGGCAGTATGGGGAGCCCGAGGATGGCAACAATAGGCAAAATTTGAGTTGCAAATTATGTGGGCATCACATGGCGGGAGGGGGTAACAGGTTGAAATACCATTTAGCCAAACTACCTGGCCATGATGTTGGCCTTTGTACTGCAGTGACCCCAGAAATCATGAGAGCTGCCCATGATGCCATCCATGAAAAAATGAGAAAGAAGGATGAGATCGCTGCAAACAAAGCTGAGCTTGTAGGCTTTTAGCCAAGCAAGAAGTTTAGGTGCATCTATATCTACCACTATCGGTGAGGGTAGTGGGAGGGGCTCCACAGCTTCACCTCGTGGGAGGGCGGGGCACACATCCCATTATGTTGGACCAGGCTCACAACCTTCTATCAAGTCAGTTATAAAGAAATCAGAAAAGGTAGAAGCGGACAGGGTAATGGGAAGGTGTCTTTACTGGAGTCACATACCTCTTAGCATTGTTAAAAACATTCCATTTTGGCAGCTGATGTGTGATGCCATTGCAGTAGTTGGCCCAGGTTATAAAAGTGCCACCTTTGAGGAGTTGCGGGGCCCAATCCTTCAAGCAAAAAAGATGGACATCGGTGCTAGGTTGGCAGAGTTCAAGCAGTCATGGGAGAGCACTGGATGCACAGTCATGTCAGATGGGTGGACAGACGGTAAGGGTAGAAGCCTTATCAACTTCTTGGTACATTGTCCTAGAGGTACCATGTTTGTGAAATTAGTTGATGAATCGGCACATGTAAAAGATGCGACACTTTTATGTGAGTTGATGGATGGGTTCATCCAGGATATTGGAGCGCACAATGTTGTGCAAGTTATTTCAGATAATGCAGCTAATTATGTGGCTGCTGGCAGGATGCTTATGGATAGGTATCCCTCTTTGTTTTGGACCCCACGCGCTGCTCATTGCATTGATTTGATGTTGGAGGATATGGGGAAAATTCCCTTTATCAAGGTGGTGATTGATCAAGCTAGGGCCATCCCTAAGTTCATTTACAACCATGGTTTTGTTCTTAGTCTCATGAGGAGGCACACCAAAAACAAGGAGTTGAAGCGTCCTGCAATCACACATTTTGCCACCACATTTATTACTCTTCAGTCTTTGCTTCAATGTCAATTTGAGTTGAAGCAAATGTTTGTTTGTGATGAGTGGCGTGATTGTGCTTACAGCAAGAGAGAGGATGGGAAAACCATTGCCAAGCTGGTGTACACTGATGCCTTCTGGGAAGGAATGGAGGAAGTGTGCTCGGTTAGTGAACCTTTAGTGAGGGTTATGCGACTTGTTGATGGTGATAAGCCCGCAATGGGTTATTTATATGAGGCCATGGATAGGGCCAAAGAGACCATTCAGAATTTCTATGTGGGAAAGGGTACCCCAGGGCATGACAGGCACATGTTGCTATGGGAGTTGATTGATACTCGATGGACTGGGATGCTTCATCGACTCATTCATGCAGCAGGACTCTTCCTCAACCCCGCATTTGCCTACAAATGCAATTTTGATTTTGATGGTGAGGTTTTGGAGGGGCTTCTCACTTGTATTCAGAGGATGATACCTGATTATGACATTCGCAATGCAGTCAATCGCAAGATAGAGGTGTATCGGGATGGCACTGGAGTATTTGGCTTTGCTGATGCTATTCGTGACAAGACCGAATTCATGCCAGGTAAATTATTAACTTATTAGACCGTTTTAACTTTTAACTTTTAAGTTTTCACCTTTATTTGAAAGATGAATTATGATTTATTTATATTTATTTCTTGTTTGAACTTTGGTGACATGTAGCCACTTGGTGGCGAACCTATGGTGTCAGGGCACCGAATTTACGAAAATTTGCCATCAGAATCCTTAGCCAAACCTGTACAACTTCAGGATGTGAGCGAAATTGGAGTGTATTTGAAAAAATACATGCAAAGAGACAGAGAAGGTTAGAAACTTAGAACTTAGAATTTGAATTTTGAACAAAGCAATTGCATTTAAATGTTTAACGCAATTTATGAATCTACGATCCTCTAGACTCTAAATTTTTTTTATTACCCTCTTACAGGTTGGAGTTCACACGTCTTAATGACTTGGAGTATGTTCATTACAACCTTCGCTTGTGGATGGCACAGATACAGAAAGAACCTGATGCAAATGCCATCTCCTCGGACAATATTGATAAATTGTCGAAGTGGAGGGTGGAGATTGAGACTCCTATCATGGAGGAGGCACCTGCATGGCTAGAGGAGGCGCAAGAGGAGGGGCAAGTGGAGGAGGAGGAAGAGGAGGAGGAGGAGGAGGAGGAGCAGGAAGTGTTTGGAGGCACCATGGAGGCATCGCCACCACCTTCTGCACCGCTTGATATATCTAGTCCTCCATCCATCACTCAGCGTCGAATATTAGATGCAGGCTCAGGGCCTTCTACTGCTACTTCTAGTGCTAAGGGCAGGCCTAACAAGAGACCCATGATATTTTCCCGTAAAAGGGGAAGAGGGCATTGATATTAGATAGCTAGATGCTAGTTTTCCTCAGATACATTTATATATGTTATGTCATTTTGTATTGTTTAAACTTTATACACTTTTGAGTCCTTGATTGGACAACTATGATGTTTCAGACTTTCAGTATCAACTTTGATGTATCGTTTTATATTTGGCATGACTACATGATGATGATATATATCAGTGCTTTCTTCATATTTATGTTCCAATATGTTTTTCTGATGTTATTATTGCTTTATATGTTTAAAATTCTAAAAAAAATGCATGTATTTTCTATTTTTTAATGTTTGTCGACTTTTGCCGATTTCTCCCGATTTTTTCGTCGATGTTACCGAGAAGTTGTAATCAAGACCCTCACCGACTTTTTGCCAAGGTCGAGTTTTTCAACATTGGTCTTAACCAAGGGTAGCTAATCCGTGGAGAAGATCACAAAGCCCACAGATCGAGGGTAGGAGTGTCTCACATGCCCAGACCCGGTCTAAGACTTATAGTGATGTCCTGGTAACTGACCAGGTGCCTCAGCCATAAGCTGCATAATTTGACCCAAGGTCAAATACTTGGTAACTGACCAAGCACCTCCATTCTCCCGGAGAATGGCCCTCAGCCCTAGGCCGAGTCCCCCAGTTCTAGACTGCTTCATCTTCTTGGTAACTGACGAGGTGCCTCCATTCAAAGAATGGCCACTCAAATCTAGGCAGAGTTCCCCTAGTGTTGGATTGGTTCCACATCCTGCTCCTTGACCAGATGTCCCCATTCAACAAAATGGCTACTCAGCTCAAGGCTAAGTTACCCCAGTACTGGATTGGTTCCACATCCTGGTCCTTGACCAGATATCCCCATTTAACAGAATGGCTACTCAGCTCAAGGCTGAGTTCCCCCAGTGCTGGACTGGTTCCACATCTTGGTCCTTGACCAGATGTCCCCATTCTCCTAAGAGAATGGCTCTCGATGCTGCTGAGTTACCCTAGTACTGGATTGGTTCCACATCCTGGTCCTTGACCAGATATCCCCATTCAACAAAATGGCTACTCAACTCAAGGCTGAGTTCCCCCAGTGTTGGACTGGTTCCACATCTTGGTCCTTGACCAGATGTCCCCATTCTCCTAAGAGAATGGCTCTCGATGCTGCTTAGGAAAAATCAACACTCCCTCTTAGCGAAAGAGGTATTCTCTGCCATGCCAAGCTTGTCACGAAAGTACATGAACTTTGTTGTTGTCAAAGGTCCTGATTTAGGATATCTGCAATATGTACATCTCTACGAATGTACTGCAACTTCAGAGTGCCTCTCTGTACAAGGTCTCTGATGAAAAATGGTACTTCATTTCAATGTGTTTCGATCTATCGTGAAACACCAGATTTTCTGAAAGCTTAATGCAACTCTGATTATCGCAATGAATAATCGTTGAGTCAATTTTTCACCGAACAGATCAGATAGTAGTTTTCTAAGCCAAATTGCTTCCTTGCAGACATCACTTGCAACAATACACTCAGCTTCAGTTGGACCAAGAGATCATTGCAGATCTCATACTAAAGCAGTAACCTGAAGTACTTTTCCAGTCTACTGCACTGCCAGCCCAATCTAAGTCGGCATATCCTCCTAACAATACTCCACTACTAGAAGTATACCTGAGCCCATAAGTGATAGTACCACGCACATATCTTAGTACATGTTTGGCAATTACCCAGTGTATGTGCTTTGGATTGGACATGAACTGACTCAGAGCATTCACTATGTAACAAATATCTAGTCTTGTGTGTATGAGATACATCAAGGATCCAATGAGTAGAGTCCACATCTTGTGAACTGGTGGCTAAGTCTCGCAACTTTTTCAAGTTGGTAGTCATGGGCACGCTTACCCAGTGTATGTGCTTTGGATCGGACATGAACTGACTCAGAGCATTCACTATGTAACAGATATCTGGTCTTGTGTGTATGAGATACATCAAGGATCCAATGAGTTGTCAATACAGAGTAGAGTCCACATCTTGTGAACTGGTGGCTAAGTCTCGCAACTTTTTCAAGTTGGTAGTCATGGGCACGCTCATGGACTTGCAGTCCTGCATCCCAAATCTCTGCAAGATGTCCACTGCATACTTCCCTTGTGTCAAGAAGATCTTGCCTGGATTTTGCCGGACCTCTAAGCCAAGAAAATAATGCATCAGACCAAGATCCTTCATTTCAAATTCAAAGGTTGGCTCCCTCTTACACTCTGCTATAAGTTTTTCCTCACCTGAAAGGAACAAGTCATCCACATATAGGACAAAGATCAAGATATGATTATGAACAACCTTAAAGTACAGATGGAGTTAGCAGTACTTTTGGAAAACCCCAAGTTGTGAAGGAATCCATCCATCCTTGCATACCAGACTCTCGAACCCTACTTAAGCCCATACAAAGCTTCCTTTAGTTTACACACATGGGACTTATCCACATAAGTCACAAAGCCTTCAGGTTGTTCAATGTAGACTTTCTCATCAATCTTGCCATTGAGGAAGGTTGTTTTTACATCCATCTGATGTAACTTCCATCCGAATACTACAACAAGAGAAATGATGGTTCTGATAGTAGTATACCTGGCGACAAGAGAAAAATTCTCATCATAGTCTATGCCCTCTTTTTTAGTAAAGCCATGAGCTACAAATCTAGCTTTGTACTTCTCAATGTTGCCATCAGCATCATGCTTGATTTTGTAGAGCCATCTTGATGTTATCACTGGCTTTCCAGTCGGTCTAGGAACAACTTCCCACATCATTTTTCATAATTAAACTGTACTCTTCAATCATGGCAGCAATCCATACCTGTTGACTTGCTACTTCTTTGTATGTGGAAGGTTCAACACTGATGAGCTCGCTCATAAGACCTGAGTACTTCTAAGGCCTTATGCTTTCTCTGAAAGTCCAGGGAGAAGGTTTATGCTTCTCAGCTTCTTGTATCGTTTCTCGGTACTAGGCAGGTCTCCTTTTGGAAGGAGGAACTTCAAGCAGTGCTTCTGGTGGACTTTCAAGCTCTTCAGGTACATCCAAAATTTCGTTCTCAAATTCCTCTTCCTCCCTCTGAACTTTTGAATCGGGGATCTCTGAAAAAGGTTCTTCATCTACCTTGGAAAGCTCTTGTGTTTGACGAAACACAGCTTCCTCATGGAAAATCACGTCTCTATTGACTTCAATGTACCTCTGTCCAAGGACATAGATGCGGTAGGCCTTCGAGCTGTCGCTGTAACAGACAAAAATGTCTTTCTTTCCTGAGGGCTCTATCTTAACCCTCTTTTCTTTTGGCACATGAATATATACCGAAGTGCCAAAAATCCTCATGTGGTCAACTGCAGGTTTCTTGCTGGTAAAGACTTCTTTTGGAGTCTTCTCCCCCAAGATGGCATGAGGGCTTCTGTTCTGGATGTATACAGCAATACATGCAACTTCAGCCCACAAAGATAAAGGAAGCTCAAGATCGGTTAGTATGGCTTTAGCAACTTCACAGATTGTTCTGTTCTTCCTTTCTGCAACCCCATTCTATTGAGGGTTGTAAGGCACGGTCAGCGCTTTTTTGATTCCTACTTCTCGACAAAAATGATCAAACTCATTAAACTCATACTCACCTCTGTTATCTGACCTTAGGATACGGATGTGTCAGACTCTCTAATTTTCAATCAGAGCTTTGAACTCTTTGAACCTGTCAAAAGTTTCACTTTAGGCTTTGAGGAAGTAAATCCATGACCTCCGAGAATGATCATCTATGAACAAGACATAATACAAGCACCCACTCAAGGAGGGTGAAGACATGGGCCCACAAATGTCAGAGTGAATCAAATCCATGACCTCCGAGAATGATCATCTATGAACAAGACATAATACAAGCACCCACTCAAGGAGGGTGAAGACATGGGCCCACAAATGTCAGAGTGAATCAAATCCAATAGTGCTTTAGATCTATACTTGCTTCTAGAAAAGGATTTCTTAGTGTTCTTACCTAGAGCACATCCCTTGCAAACTCCATCATGTATGGGAGAAATCTCTGGCATACCTGTAACCATCTTTTGTAGGCCTAGAAGAGCTGTATAGTGGAGGTGTCCAAACCTCCAATGCCACAACTCACATGGATCAACTGTGTGGTGAACCAAGGCATGAGTGGAATTTTTGGAAGCCTTATAAAGACCTCCCTCTCAAACCCCAATCTGTACAGTTGAGCTTAGCTTCTCATTCTTTGCCGATAATAGGACCTTCTTGTCCATGAAGAGGACTTTGTAGCCCTTGTCCTCTAAGCAAGCAACAGAGAGGAGGTTTTTCTTCAAACCAAGAACATATAAGACATCATCAATATGCAAGACCATACCTGAATCAAGTTGAAGTGAGGTTGAGCCAACTCCTTCAATCTTGTAAGTGGAGTCATCTCCAAGTTCCACTCAAGTAGTGAACTTCTTCTTTCTGCAACTGGTGAGTGCTCCACGATTACCTATCATATGTCTGGAAGCACCACTATCTACTAACCAAGAGTTAGCAGTGTCAGTGATGGACCCAGAGAGAGCAGAGATCAGGCAATATTCCCTTCTAGGTTCATCTTCTTTGGTAGCCTTGGTATTCTTCTTCTTAGGTTCTTCTTCTTCTTCTGCAGCAAAGACTTGGAATCTTCTTTTGAACTTCCTCTTAGGCTACCTGCAATCCTTAGCAAAGTGCCCAATTTTATGACAATTATAGCATTCCACCTTTGAAACATCAATGTGCTTACCTTGTGGTTTCTTTCCCTTCTTTTTTTAAGGGGAGGGCTTCTTGAACTTCCTTGTCTTAGCTGTAAGAGCAAGGTTTCCTTCCTTAGTACCAGTTGCCTTACTTTGAACTCTTCCTTATTCTTCTAAGCGATCATGCCAAAGTGTATCAAAGTTTGGCTGATTTTCACGTCCACTTACTGATGCTAGAAAGGTTTCCCAAGAGTTTGGGAGACCATCGAATCCAGTCTGTACAAGGTCATCATCATCCACAGTAATACCAACAATAGTAAGTTGGTCTCTTAACTGTGCAATCTTTGTGAAGAAAGGTCCTGCTCCTTCATCCCTTTTTATCTTCAGTGTTCGAAGCCTTTTCTTCAAAACTCTCTTATGACTAGGAGCCTTCTTTTTGTACAGGTTCGTCAAGGTGTCAAAGCATTCTTTGGTAATCTACAATGGTGTGATGGTGGGCATCAAAGTTTCCTTGACTGAGTCATAGATGATCCTTCTAGCCTTTGCTTGCTTCTTCTTGAAAGCAATCTTGCCAGCATTAGATGTTGGTTCTTTTATGGTGTTGAACACCAAGTCATCAATCAAGATCATTTTCCTCCAAGATAGTTGTGAGCCTAGCCTTCCAAGAGTTGTAGTTTGTTAAACCTTCAAGCTTCTCTTCCGGTCTGAAAGGGTTGGTAGTCATCTCTGCTTCACAAGTCAGTTATCGAAGTCTGCAAAATGTCCCAAGGTTTGGGAAGACAACACTAATCTGCCTCTTATCGGGGTCTTCACATGCTAAGCTTTGATACCATGCTGAATTTTAGCATTAGCATGTATTCTTTAAAATTTTGCAGATTGTAAGATAACAATAGACAAGTGCAGTAGATAAATCAAAACATCACACACATGAACATAAGATGTTTTTCATGGGGAAACCTTAAAAGGACAAAAACCCCAAAAGCATTAGTAATCCATCCCATAAATGAGATGAGTTGAGTTCTTCAATCTCAAAATTATGAGACTAATGTTCTTCAATAATTTCTTCCAACAATAATTTATCAAACCCTAATATGCTTGAACCGTTGATCAAAAATTTGCCACAAGAAATCATTTTTACAAAAAAAAATTCCAAATTAGGGCTTGATGCCTTGATTCCTTTCTTGCTACCCAAGTTTCTTGTGTTTGCCCAAGAGGACTAGCAAGCTGCCTGAATTTCTGAAGGACTGCCCGAATCCTTCACCTATTGCCTAAATCTCTGTGCTACTCGGATCCTTCACCTGCTGCCTGGATGCTTCTCTATGCTTCCCGAATGCCAAATAGCTGCCCAGATCTCTTCTTTGTGCCTGCCCGTGAGAAGAAATCTACCTGCCTGAGTTCTGCCTAAGCCTGCCCGAGAAGATTTTGAGCCTGCATGAAATCTCTATGGCGGGTTTAGGGCTTCCCAAGCCTACCTGAGCTCCTATTTGAGCTGCTCGAGGGTATAGACACGCCACCTGTGGTTCTCTTCTCCTGCCCGAGGGTTCTGTGGAGAGTCTCAAGCTGAGAAAGGGTTGCTCGTGGAGGAGAAAGTTGCCTAAAGCTTGTTGGCATCCTGCATCGAGCCTGAAAGAAACAGGCCGTGAAGATTTGCAACCTGCCAGGGAAAAGACTTTGCACTAGGGTGAAACCCTAGCAGCTGGGAAAAGGTTGCCCAACATGAAAAATGTGTTGTTGTTGTTCACCATGGAGAGAAGTGGATGAAACCCTAGCTTAGTGTTTCTGTTGTAGAAGAATGAGAGATGAAGATGCCCTAACAATTTTAGGATTTTGATGTAACAAGGTGATGAAGATACCCTAGCTAGATTAAGCCTCCATGCTAAGGTAGAAAACTTCTCTTACTTCCAGCGAAAATCTTCTGAAGAGCAGCTGAATGATAATCATAAGTGTGTAAAAAAGAATTAAAGTTGAACTTCTTTTATATCCTTTTTGTCACTTGGAAGTGGACCAAAACTCAAAAAAATAAAATAATAGTATTTTATTCTTTTACCTTTAGTGGTGCTAAAGGCCTTTTTGTACTTTCGCTTTGACTCCTTAGTGGTCCAAGGGTCCTTATGTATTTTTTACTTCTACCGTTTAGCCTTCTTCAAGTGCCCTGTAGTACGATAAGATAAGATAACATAATTTTATTAATGTCCATTAATGACCACAAAGTAGGTCAACAGGACTGTCGGTTACAATGATGTTCGAGCATGTGGGAGGACTAAACGGTCTCCCTTCAAAGAAATACAATACAAGAAGTAAAGTAGAAGAGAAGAGAAGTAAAGGTGTACAAGACAAGCTGGGTTGTAGCATGGGAGAGCTCTCGCCCCAGTCTCAACACTGTAACCCTTCCCAGGGGTGAAGAAGCTCGGGTGGCCATGATCTGAGAGCCAAAACGGCCAAGGATGGGCTAGTACTCCTAACATCCGAGGCTGAAAGAGGAAAACTAAGGGAAGTGTAATAGTGCCTATTGTCCCGAATAGGAGCTGGTGGGCGTGAGGCGTCCTTTAAAGTGATGTCGATGAGGTCTGGAGGTTCTTGAGCGCCTCCCGGGGGAAAATCTGGTACGAAGCTGTCATTGAGATCTCGTGGGTCGAGAACCATAAACCTTTGTTCATCTGGGAGCTGAATCGATATCTAGGTCAGTAGATCTCTTAGTGCCCCTGGAAGGTGGTAGCACGTTGAAGAACGTTGTGATCCTTTGTGTGGTATATAGTCTGGTGAGAGGCTTGAGGACCTACGCTCAGAGCCTGAGAGCCTCCTGAATATGAAGTGCTAGACATCTCTGATCGATGTATCTGAAGAAGGTGGCTAGAGTTTGAGGCCCCCTAAACAAGCAATGGAAGTGTCCTCTGATCTCGTAGTATATAGGGCATCTGAAGATAAAATGTGACTCGGTTTCCACTTCCTGTAGATTACATAGCTGGCAGATCCTATCTGATCTATCAATCTGGTGGTCCATCTCTACCCAAAGTCTATGGGATCCTACTCTGAAATGTCCAAGAGGGATCCGAAGAGCGTGCATCCAATCGTGAAACGTGTACTGGGGTCAGACAATGAGCCCGTCTCTGATCTCCAAGAAGTGTTCAACATAAAAAGCCATCTTTGGACGCAATCCTCCCGAAGGATTGACCCAAGTAACCTAGATGAACTGCTTGTAGACATCCTCTCTAATTATCTTATCTAACTCCTGTCGGGTAGGTAAAATGTCACCGAGGGCATCCAGAGAGTATTGAAACGGGGGGAGACGATCTAACTGGATCCCCACTAAAGAAAGAAGGCTCGAGACTCCTGTGAGCCAACACTTGGCCCTGCTTGAATGGGTAGCGCAAGCAATGGTCTCAACAATGCAATCGGCTAGATAAGGGTACATGTCTCGACCTTTTGACGAGTCGGCTAACCCTCGGATCTAATGCAGGAAGGAAACCAATCTGAAGAAAGTCTCGAGATGAAAGAGCTAGGCCCCAAATTCAGCTAGGATGATGTGTTGCAGCACTGTTTGCTTACATCTGATGATATGCCGGAGAAGAAGGATCTGGACTCTCTCAGCTGAGGCCCAATCTGACTCAAGTAGAGAGGGCCCCCAAATTTCTGATCCATTTAAAACAGTGAGACAGATCAAAGTATTTAATAGGTCCATCTTGGATGAGATATCCTGAAAGTGGTGGCGAAAACACTGTCTCTCAAGAAGGGCTAGGGACTCGTACCCCTTGTTAATTCGAGGTTGAAGAGCAGGTCATCGACTGAAGCAGGGACTAGAAAACTACACTCCCAAATAAGTGTAAGTATTGGTGATCTCGACTTCCTACCCCTTGAATAAGTGTAATATCCCAAACTGATATTTTTCTTTTTATGTGTGTACTATAGATGGCTAGTAGCCTTATGCCTCGATAGAATAGGAAAGCAAACCTTGATCTCTGCATGCATGTA
The DNA here is from genome assembly GCA_001517045.1 of Pseudotsuga menziesii. Lineage (NCBI taxonomy): Eukaryota > Viridiplantae > Streptophyta > Pinopsida > Pinales > Pinaceae > Pseudotsuga > Pseudotsuga menziesii. The sequence continues at coordinate 96,197 of LPNX010549682.1, forward strand.
GTTGCATGCAGATTTGTGCCCTAGATAATACTAAAATGCTAGAAAATAGGAGAAATTAATGATGAAGAGGATGGTTCCGGCATGCAAGGATTCTGACAGAGAAATAGGAAGATAAGTCAAATCGTCCTCCACAGGTGAATGCGCCCTCCTCCAAAGTTGTAGATGCTCCTCAATAATAAATAACCCACTGCTGAAGACCCCGATGATGTGTAATAGGGTTATAGTACCCCTCTGACAGTGATGGAAGCAACATGCAGAAGAAATGATGGCTCAATAGCCTAAAACATGAGTATCCCCCTCAATGTAATTCGCCCATGCAAAAAGACGTCCTCCAGATAGTGGCCACTGCTGATAACTTGTTGGATACTCAAGCTAAGAGGCCCTTCTTCCAGGAGAAGGATGATGAGGGCATTCTGAGAGGAATAGAAGTAGCATGTAGAAGTTCTGCCCTCTGTAGAGAAGAAAACGAATAGATATGTCTCGGACCCCGATACCACAGTATGATGGCGAACCCTTCCAACTGGACGAATAATCAATCTCTCGAAGCAACTGTTGAATAGAACCTGATGATGAAGTAGTGTTGAATCTGGATGATCCAACCTGATGATGAACTAGGGCAGATAGATTTTGGTACAGAAATACACCAGTTAGCTGAGCATGCACTCAACCCCAACTTAACTCGCCGAGCTCTCCAATTTGAATCCTCAAATCAATAATCATATCAGTGTGTTTCTCCATTCACTTTACCTTTCTTTTATAACTTCCAACTGCGAATAACCTAGCTTTTGACCTAATTAGGTCACTTTAACTTCTAATTTGTAGTTGACTTGCATGCACGTGCATGAAGACTCAATCAGGTGCATGCATCATGAAATAATGCTTAGATGTCATGCATGCAAGCAGACTTTGGCTTTGGTGGCCCTCGTCTACCCAATGATGATATACTATTGATGCCCTAGATCTTCTTATATGTCATCAATCCACAACCGATTCCCTGACTGTCAGTGCCCGCTCGAACCTATGGGAATCATATAGGTTAGAGGGCTGGTCCTCAATGCCTAAGCAGAAGAGGACATTACAATAAGAAACAGAGGTCCGAGGTTTTCTTAACCCCGTTGAAGATCATAACCTTTGTTTTGCTCAAATTCAAAGTCAAATTCCAAAGTTCGCAGAACAGGGCTAAGGCATCAAGCTGTCTCTGCAAACCTTCCGAAAAGGAAGATAAGAGTACTATATCATCAGCGAAAAGTGGGATAGAGATCAGGACCTAGTGGAGGAGGCACCCATCTGATTCCTGGGTATGCTCGTGGAGAAAGGCTTCCAACTCATCTATGTGGATTCTAAATAGGGTGGGAGAAAGTGGGTAACCTTGTTTCACCCCAATGGTGTTGCGGATGAACTCAAATAATCCTCGAGCTGTGCAAAAACGGCCATGAACTGGCTCGTAAAGGCGCATAATAGTTGTCAACATGATCGTCGAGATGTCAATGTCTCTGAGTCGCTGCAATAAATCCTCTCTCGAAACTGAGTCGAAAGCTTTCCGAAAGTCTACAAAGCAGCAGTAGACTTTCGAGGAGCGGTGGCGTGCCTCCTCAATCACGGCTCGGAGATTAAAAATGTGGTCGATAATCTAATGTGTTGGTCTAAACCTACCTGACCACGGGGGCTCTAAGATTTCTCTGTTCAAAGTCGTTGGAAAGCTTCATATAGAGAACGACGGCATATAACTTTGAGAACATGTGGCCAACAATGATCGTTCTGTAGTTGTTGGGATCAGAAGTGGCTCCTGACTTGTGAATTGAATAGATGATATGCTAAGACCAGACTGGTGAAAATCCTTCACGCACCACGTGATTGAAGTGATTAGCCAGGTAGCTAACCAGAACCCGAAGGCCATACTTGAAGAACTCTGCTTGGTATCCTTCCTCATCTGTTGATTTGCTGCAGCTCATCGCCCGGATGGCATCCGTGACATCATTGTTGGTGAAGAGGTGGCAGGAGGAAGGAGGGAAAGCCACCTGAATGTTAGCCTAGCCAAGAATGTCATAGAGGTTGGAGGTGTGGGAAAACATGGAAGCGGGGTTGAGGTCGGAAGGGAGAGGGGAGTGCCAAGAGAGGATGGTACGCCAGAAGTGTTTGGGGGAATGGGCGAGGAGGGCTAAGAGTTCTCGTCTTCTTTGAGAAAGAAAATGTCCTTTCCTCGCGACGAAGGAGGCAGCGGTAAGACCTTTAAATGTCAGGATAAGTAGAACGGGGGTGGAGGGAGGCATAACGGAGTTCTCGGTGGAGGGTTTTACACTCCTCACCGTACCATTTGTTCATGGGACAAGAGCCAAGTTTAGGGGTGTGTTGATGCCTGGAAAATCCCAGGTACCGAGATTTTCCAAGCATCAACAGGGTGGTAGAGGAGGTGCGAGTGGAGTGGGGGAAGGCATTAAGTGCAGCCTCCCAGATTGCAGACGAGAGGCACTGGTACTTAGCAGAGGCCGAGTCAAGTGAGGAGAAATGGACTTCAAGAGGAAGGGTCTGGAAAAGAGTTGATAGGGAGATGTCCGAGTCGCCTTCGTCAAAGCTAACGGTGGTATGAGGTGAGGAGGGGGGGCTCTGCGAGGAGGTAGGGGTTGGGAGAGGGGGGTCGACCTGGAGGGAGAGAGAAAGAAGTGTGTGGTCGGCTAGAGGGATGGGAGAGATGGAGAGGTCTCGAATGAAAGGGAGCAAATTCTAGCTGGCTAGAACATAATCCACCACACTAGCCCCAACCCCATGTGGCCGACACGTGAAAAAGTGAGAGTCAGAGAAGCATGGGAGGTCGTTCAGGATAAGAAACTCGTGGAATTCCCCTAACTGGAAGAGATGTTTGCCATATGTTATAGTGGGCCCCAAGGCATCATCTAAAGTCCGATGGAGACCTACCAAGACCGGGTCGAGTCCTTCGATACAGAACACATCTTCAGATTGGTCATGTAGAGGGATCTAGAGGTCTCTAGTGTGAGCATTAAAATCTCCCATAAGTATAACCTCCTCGTCTGCAGAATATTGGGTGATGCCAATATACAAGTCTATAAAAGGGTCCTCGCCAGCTCCATTGTGGATGGTAAAGGGCGAGGAAGCAGGTGGAAGATAGCAAACTGTGAAGTAGACGTGTCTCTGGGGGGAGGTCTTGGTTCTGACTCGAATCCACATAAACCTGGTGTATTCATCAGTGGCCATCAAGGAGACCCTCTTCCGGAGAGAATCTCTAACCAGGAAAGCAACTCCTCCCGATCCCCTGACTCCACCAAAACTCCTTGTTTCCTATCTCCAGACTGAAAACCAGTGGTAACCTGTGATGTCCGGGAGAGGCCGCACATCACTCACATGAGTCTCGGTCACAAGAAGAATATCAGCCGATGCAAGTGCATCATAGAGGAGACCTGGTGATGACCAAAAAGACCATTTCCATTCCACCAGCAGCCAATGATGCTTATGCCCTGACGTCTCTCCAGTCGAACTCGTCATTTAGACCTTCATGTTCGAGGCGTCCACCCTGGGGGTAAAGAGTCCCGAATAACCGCCCATTTTCCTACCTTTCTTGATGTTGCAACCTGTTCCCTGGACTGTTTAAGCTCTGCAACCTACACTTTAATGAGGTCCTTATCGAGGAATATCTTGTTGGGGAGTGAGAACAATTTTTGTTTAGCTCTAAGGGCACAAAGTCTATCTGTTGCATTTCGGAATCTAATGAAGAGGGTGGAGTCATGGCGAAGGGGTCTTACATACCCACTCAAAGTACATCATCATAAATAGAGAGAATTACTAATGTTCTTATCTCACACTCCTTGTGCCACAAAGATTGGGTACTAGGTGTCTTAACCAAGGGTAGTTAATCCTTGGAGAATATCACAAAACCCACAGATCGAGGGTAGGAGTGTCTCACATGCCCAGACCCGGTCTAGGACTTATAGTGATGTCTTTGTAACTGACCAAGTGCCTCAGCCATAGGGTACATAATTTGACCCAAGGTCAAATACTTGTAACTGACCAAGCGCCTCCATTCTTTTGGAGAATGGCCCTCAGCCCTAGGTTGAGTCCCCCAGTTCTAGACTAGTTCATCTTCCTAGCAACTAACCAAGTGCATCCATTCAACGAATGGCCACTCAGCTCTAGGCTGAGTTCCCCCAGTGCTGGACTGGTTCCACATATTGGTCATTGACCAGATGTCCCCATCCAACAGAATGGCTACTCAGCTCAAGGCTGAGTTCCCCTAGTGTTGCACTGGTTCCACATCCTAGTCCTTGACTAGATGTCCCCATTCAACAAAATGGCTACTCAGCTCAAGGCTAGGTTCCCCAATGCTGCATTGGTTCCACATCCTGGTCCTTGACCAGATGTCCCCATTCTTCTAAGAGAATGGCTCTCGATGCTGCTTAGGAAAAATCAACATGTAGTTGTTGATTGACACTAAGAACTATTATGTTGTAGTATTATTAATTTATTAATAAATGTTTCCCTTACAAAAATCTCAAGTGTTTCTGCGATCCAGTTTCTCGGAATCCGACTGATCAATTGGCATTCTGCTTGCATCACTAAACCAACATAGATCCAAATCCTAGGCTCTATCAAGCACCGAGAGGGATCAAATCTTTCGAGGTGCAAGTGCAAACCTCTTCTTAAGTATTGCAGTCAAAGAGCTATTTTTGGTGTTTCCTATATATGCATTTATTTGATTCAAACCAAAATACACATCTTTTTATTTAAGGTCAACATATAATATTTTTATTATTAATATTTAATATTATTTATGGCCGACATATAATATTTTTTATTTTGTTAAGAACAAACAGTACAATATCTCTCAATACATGGGTTCTTTAGGAGGCCTTGCACATGGTCTTAAAACCATTTGCAAGGCCCTCCTAAACCATGTACAATAAAACCATGGGTTGTTTAGGAGGCCTTGTACATGGTTTTAAAACCATTTGCAAGGCTCTCATAAACCATGTACAATAAAACCATGGGTTGTTTAGGAGTCCTTAAAACCATGTGCAAGGCCAACATTTTTTTTGTGGATAATTCAATTTTTTATTTTTTATTATTTTGTTAGGTAGGAACATTACAACATGTTCCCCGTATTGTGTTGTTTTTCTCACCGACATTTTTTTGGCAGATTATTAAATTTTTTATTTTTTATTGTTTTGTTAGGTAGGAACATTACAACATCTCCCCCATATAACGTTGTTTTTGTGGCCGACATTTATTTTGGCGGATAATTAAAAAATTTATTTTTTTATTATTTTGTTTGTAACAAAGGTTACAACATCTCTCCCATGTTCACAATATTATTTTTGGCTGACATAATATCGACAAACGTTACAAGATCCCCCTCTTGACAAACGTTACAAGATCTCCCTCATACTGGGCTGTAGAGCGCCTCTCGGCACAAATATATTACCCTCAATCCAGCCACAAACCAAACCAAATGAATATTCAATGTATCATTTTTTTATCCACTTGGCCTTTCTCAGCCTTGCTAACAATGCATTCCTTCATTATCTGCCAACAAACAATCAGTGATGTTTAACTAAATAATATTTAGTCTAAAAAAAGATTGTTAGAATCATACTTGGCTTCTTCGTTGTTTAGGTCATAGCTTAACTCATTTGTCATCGCTCTTTTTCTTCTTTCTCCAATTCAATCCCCACTCCTGTTACTAATAAATCCAGTAAATTCAATTATTAATCTTCCTCTCAACATCCTACTCAAAGATGGCCTTCACAAGTACTGTTCTTCACCACAATATGCTTCAAAAATGCTTTATCTAAACACCATCATGGGCATCACAGCCGAGCTACCTCAATAAGCTTATTTTCAACATTTATGTCATGACAATTGTCCTTCCATTAACCTGAATGGATCGCTTCTGTAACAGATAATAGCCTCATTTTAAATAGAGAAGTCATAGCCTTGATTTAAAAAGAGCCATCCCCTTTATCAAATACACAGTACAAAGTTGGAGAGAGATAGATATGAGATAAGACAATTATATTGATGTCCAACAAATGACTACAGAGGTAGGTCAATGGGACTGAAGAAAAAAAACACAATCAGTGACGAGCATCAGCAGAAGTACCTAGGGCTACTTTGAAAGCATAAAATAAACTAAACTAACAGATACATGAAAAATACATGAAAGAAAGAAAGGAAGAAAGAGAGAATGTGTAGTCAACATGTCAAAACTTAGGATACATAACTTGCATCTCATGAGAGACGATCACCAATACACCCAACTAACATGAAGTGAAGTGTCTTATGTTATGTCTTAACTTAAAACAAGACTTAACTAATTACACTTACATATCCTAACAAATTTATATGTGACATGTGACTTTACAACATGATGCCCCAAGTCATTTTACTAACTAATTCTAATACCTCGTAAATAAACACATGTTAAGACCATTAAATTATGTCGACCCTATCACACTCTCTTACCAGTCATATAAAAAACAAACGTGTCCCAAAATACAAAATTATCTAGACCAAGTCTGTCATAAAGGATGAGCACCATTTTTTGTAGAGTTACATCAGTTTGTCATACATGATTATTATGCTACACGATTATTATAATTGTTATCAGTACTCTCCAAAGTCGCTACAAAACAGGTATAGGAATATATTTTATGCTATTTTATGATAAGTCATTACTACGAGTGATGTTGCTAATCAGATATAGTCATCATAAAACAATGCTAACAATGAAATAGTAGCTTATTTTATCAATTGCTAGGCAGATGTTATATATTAACTAGCTTCCAAGTAGGACAGGTCTATTCCTTTAAATAGGTACAAATACAAAATGAAAGGGAAAAACCTGCTTCACTATACTAGATCGACGATCAGATAACTGAACAGTCAAAGGTCCTACAAGCTGCTTCAACAGTGCTGGAAAGCATCCATAGTCAGGAGCACCTGGAATAAAATAGAAGGAAACGATGACAGAAAACATCAGGTTATTGTCACAGAAACCTTTAGGCTGACTAGCACAAAATGCATTTAAAACAAATACATGCATTTGCCATTTAGTGTAATTAACTGAAACAAGCAGACTTCAAGAAGATGCTCCAGTTTCACTAGGAACTGATAATATAGCTAACTTGTACCTCCAAGTCAATTTTAACCATTGTTTCATATACATGATAGTGTTCTTTAAACTAATACTAGTTTTTAATAATAATAAAATCCACCTTCACTCACAGCACTAACAATTTAAAAAAAAACACACAATGACTACCCTATGGTATAGAGTTAGACCACTAGTCCAGAGCATAAATACTAAATATGCGGACATACAACCAAGACAAAAGCTTCCATTGATTTAGTCCTCCATCGAGTCCTGCAACCTTTTTTTTAACTCATAGAAATAGATATCCAGTAATAATCGGTCTCGACTCTCCACATAGGCTCTAATAAGAGAATAAAATGCATGTTTCTTCAAAACAATTTAAACAGAGACTTAGAATCCATGAGTAAAGGTTGTAACAATTCCCAAATAAAAGGTTTTATCATAAAAACTGAACTGAAATGATAACAAACACTGCACTAATCCATATATTATAATAGCAAGGCAATTTTAGCATTCATACTAACCTCCAAAAACAAGACCTTCAACTTTTTGCATGGCAGCAATCCTTACTGACCAATCCTGCTCTGGTGTAAGCATCCCAGCAATCTTATCCATTTCTCTAACTAATTCCTTTTCAGAATATACTTTTATAGGATCGACAGGCTTCTCAGTGACATCATTATCACCTGCCATTTAACAACTAAATCATCAAATACAGATCTCCAGATTTATAATTAATCATTATAAAAGAAAAGTTAGTGTAGTCCGCATGAAGCAGCTTTATATAAATGGAAACTATTAAATCCAGAATTATGAAATACAGAATGTGAAATTTGAAGAAATATTTCCTTCAAAACAGTAAGATTGAGAATGCATCCATGAACAGACCACAAAATTAGATCATGTCAATTCTGCTCGTACTCTATAGTTTAATATTTATCAAATATCCACAAAAAAACGGAGAAATCAAGCCAAAGGGCCATGCATAGACAGAAACCAAGTACTCTCACTCAAGAGGATCAACCTTAAATAAAGTTCATCCGGAACCAAACATGCATCCAATTGTTTCATAATTGAGTCTTTTCCATGTACACACAAGTGCTAAGGCATATGCACCCAATTACCAAATAATACAATACTTGTAATCCAGCATGTCTTAGCCTTACTAAATTTTCAGCACGATATATTTGAGTTGGAGGAAACTTTCTCCTTAGCAATCCTTTAACAGTTTTGATAGAAGAGTTACAGTAACAATTATTGATAAAGTAGTGGCCTTAAACTGAACACAAAATGCAAAAACAACAGTCCTCGGTGCAATCCATCACATAATAAGCTCAATCTTTTAAGGAAACCTTCAGGATGCATAATCTTTACAAGTTGGCACGAATGGATATATTAAAAACAGTGAAGATAACTGACAGTCCTCTGAAAAGTACATCTTTGTGTAAAAATATTTTGAATCAGTGACAATTATAACTGGTGCTATATCAAACATCAAGGCATGATGATAAAGAAGGTTGCAGTAAATTTAAGAAATTTAAATTTTTCCTTGTTCATACTTTAATGCAAAGAAGAAACCATGAGAGATGAGATGAGATAAGATAAAATAATTTTGTTAATGTCCCACAAATGACCACAAAGGTAGGTCAATGGGACTAGAGGATACATCCAGTGTGAAATTGTGAATACAATGTGAGAGTGCAAAAGCAACTCTGACAAAGGCACAATTACAATTCAAAGTTTAGTGCCACCAACTCTCCTCGATGCCGACAACTTGAAGTGTAGATATTACTCAATAATTGCCCACCAATGATTCCCATGCTTTAATACAAATTAGATAATACATTTATCCGTTGGGAGAAAAAAGTTTGAATGCAAAAACTAACATGTTTCAACTTTCAACAAACATAGATAAATTTTGCTATATTTACTAAAAGTTGCAAATAGAAGAAAATAGGTAATAGTATTGGCTAAACCAAATACATATGCTTATCAACTGTGAACAAGTGCACAGGTTATATAACTCTGAACAGATGAAGGATTTGACAGAGTTTCTGAACTTTATTCTACACCCTATGCGACAAATTTCATGCATTCCAATATAACACAAACCGAACAGCTGCAGTGAAGAATACATCATTTAAGGATTCAATACACAGACAGAGCCCAATGTACACTCAAGAATGTTCAACCACTAGCATATTTCTCTGAAAATTAAAAATGTAAAGCAAGACAGAAAAAACAAATACCGAGACAAGCATGAACTGGGTAACTGTTCCCACAAAATGAAAGGAGAATACAAGAAATTCTGAAAACCTTTATGTAATTTTATGTATCCGTGGTAATTAATGTTACAAATATAAATAAACATTAATTATATATAATATAAATCAAATATAAGAATAAATGTAATATAAATAAAATATATAAATGTTAAATCTTAATAACACAAACAGTTATTAGTAAACTATTATAAAATAACGCATCCTTTCATGGATGGTCTCCAAAGTGCCTTTACAATTATTATATATATGTCACTCACTTCGTAATCTTTCATCATCATTCATATTCAATATTTATTTTATCTTTTTGATATGGAGTTATTTTCTATTGGTTGATTATTCACTTGAGTAATCCTTAGAATATCAGGATACAGATATTACATTGGTATCAGAGCGATCCGGCCCTTGACCATTATTTACATTGTGTAATATGGTTTTCACCATTATCCTAGGGTTTCCCTGAAATTGCGGTCTTTGACCAAGAAGGAAAAAGAGAAGAGGTAAGGCAATAAAAGAGAAGAAGAAATAAGATCTGAGTTTTTGAATTAAATAGGCCTTCGACCGTACTCAAAAAAATAAAATAAAAAGAGAGAAGGTAAAAAAAAAGAGAAAGAAAGTAAAAAAAAGGAAAGTAAGAAAATAAAAATAGAAAAGGAAAAGAAACCAACACATGGTTTTCTTAAAACCACATGGTTTAACCCAACATATTACACCAAAGTAACATATATAAGGATAAGTAAATAAACAAAGGATTAAAAATATATATATATAAAAGTGAGCTTATAATAAAAGAGAGTGATTATTCATATAATATAAGAGAAGAGTAATTTTAATAAGTAGTTTACTACTTTATTAGTGAAGATATTATTTAGTTAAAAGAGTGAGATAAAAAGGGGTACTTTATATAAAAGAGAAGGGTATGAAGCGTAACTTGAACCTGAGTAGGAAGGGTAATAATCATTCCTCCCAACCACTCAATCTACACACAATCCACGAAAAAGTTTTAAGAAGAAAAGAAGTCAAAGGGTCAAAAGAAGATAAAAAAACTACATTGTATTCTTGCACTTGTGAAGATTATTATCGAAGAAAAGACGAACACCAGAAGTCGTGAATTATGGCAATTACAAAATCAGAATTGTAGTCGCCCGTCCGAACTTGTACTTCATCCGCTCCAACCTCCGTCACCCTGATCCTTCATGATTTTCAGCACTGCCCTCATGGAGATTTCTCGTACGTCCGCACAATCTAGCATTATGGCACGCGAGGTCTCAGGCTATTTACAAGGTGGTGGATGGCTGTCGCTCCAGCATCGTTGGGTTATTTGCATACTTGTTTCAAACGCGACCATTTGTTTGCTCCTTTGCGAAAACATGGACTCCCCATCGGAATCATCTGCCTTCTCTCCACTAGCTCTGCATGTAGAAGACGAAGTTAGGGACATAAAGCATAAGTTGAAATCCATGAATCGCCTCTTGCAACGTATGGATATGGAGGGCAAACGTCGGTTAGAGATTGTGGACCTAGATTTGATACAGCTGCGAAAGGAATTTGAGCTTGAGATTCTGAAGACAAAACAAGTGTTTATCAGGTTCTTGGCAGAATTGGAAGTGAAGGTTGAAAGAATTGAACTGAAAGTGGCGAGGCTGGAAGTGGAGGCACGCCCCAGTCCCTCCTCGCGCCATGGAGAAAACACTCGCTGAATCTTGTATTTTCAGTTTTTTATTTGCTTTTGCTATAGCTAGCTCTATTTAATATTCTCCTCTGTAAAGTTTTTAACTCTGGTCTGTTTTTGTCTAGAAAATTTGAATACTGGCCGACTTAGGCAGTTAGGATCTTGGTTTGCCGCTCCCATAACATAAGGGCTTTGGAGTTTGTCGCTTCCATAAGGGCTGTGCAAAGAAGTTATTTTGCCGCTACCTCATGGGCACCTGAATTGTTCGGCTCTTACAGTGGTTATACCACTTCTATTTAATATAATCGTTTCTGTTTTAAAAACAAAACAAAAATTATTGGACCAAAAAAAAGCATATTGACAAAAATTTCAAAAAAATAAGAATATGGATTTTAATGTTAAGAAGAAGGAAAAGTTTGCTATAACCTCAAACATAAATGTTGCAATACTATTTAGAATTAAAGGGACACTTGCGGGAAGGATATCACCATTTCTATTGCACCTGCTGAAATTAATAATTATATTAGTATTGAATCCGCTAACTAATTAATGATTCTCGAGTCAAATATAGGTGAAAGGCTATATTTTTGGCACAAGAAACAATTTGAAATAAGTGGCTTACAAATGAATGTTGGAGAATATATGGTCACATCGAAATTCATTGTTAGTTCCTTGTGGAGCTTTGACGGTGACATAATTTTGGGTGTACCCTGGATGGAAACATTAGGCACGTTCATTTTAAACACGAAGAAAAGGTTTTTAACATTTTCATGCAAAAAAAAAGATAACATTACAAGACTCTACATTGAAGTCTAATCCAGTAACATCAAAAGACCTTAAAAATATCTCAAAAATTATCTTTGAAGATAGTCAAAAATATCGTAGATAAAGAAGAAGAGATCATAATCAGAAATCGCTTCTTCAAATCAAGAAAGCGAAGGATAAAGCACAATCCAATCAAAATCTAGAAGAGGAGAATCGAGATCTTCAGAAGAAACTATTAGAAAATATCAAAGAAAATGGTCACCTTAAGAATCATAAACAAGATCTAATGGATCAAATTCAGAAGCTTAAAGATGATGAGAAATCACAAGAATAAATGATCAAGAATCTTAAGAATGATAGAGCAATGTTGAAAAAGTCGGCAAGGGTCCCGAATACAACTTCTCGGCAACATTGGCGAAAAAATCGGGAAAATTTGGGAAAAGTCGACAAACATTAAAAAATACAAAATACATTCATTTTTTTTCAGAATTTTAAACATTTAAAGCAACAATAACATCAGATAAACACATTGGAACATAAATATGGAGAAAGCATTGATATATATCATCATCATGTAGTCATGCCAAATGTAAAATGATACATCAAAGTCGATACTGTATCATGAAACATCATAGTTGTCCAATCAATGACTCAAAAGTGGATAACCAATAAAACATGACATCACATATATAAATGTATTCGAGGAAAACTAGCATGTAGCTATCTAATATCAATGCTCTCTTCCTAAGTTTTCCATTCATACTTCATATTTTTCCCTACTCCAATGATTAGGTTTATATAAGGTTTTCCTAAATGCTTTTTATTTGTCCCTCCATCTTATGACTTAAACCTAATTTTTGAAAGGTATATTTTATTGATTTGGTTGTCAGCAATTAAACGCATTACTTGTTTTGTATTGGTGATAAATCATAGATGTATTTTTCACTCCCAAATTAAATTTCCGACATGAGCCTCACATTTAGCCCTAACTCATCTAACACTTGAAACATTGCTCTTTTTTTCCTACAATGTGTTATGATGATCATGCAAAATATGTTTGCTCAAAAAATTCCCTAATAGTGAAAAAAGTAATTCAATTACTATTGTGATCTTTGATAAACGGATACATATTTTGTATAGATTATCCTTGCATGGTTTAATGTTCAAATACAACAAAGTTTTGAAATATTTATACGGTAGAGGTAAGGTGTTAGTATACGACAAAATGGCTAAAATGGCAAATTTTTGGAAAATTATCCATTTTAGCAAAAATGGAGATTTTTTGAGAAAGTCAGGAAAAGTCGAGACTTTTTGGAAAAAGTCGGGAGTTTTTAGAAGTCGTCGAGAGTTTTTTGAAAAAGTCGGAACTTGTCATTTTTAGCCTCTGCGACTTTTTGGAAAAAGTCGTGACTTTTTGAAAAGTTTAAAAGTCGCGATTTTTTCTAGCTGATTTTTCGGCTAAGGGAAAAATCGCGACTTTTTAAAAAGTCATCGATTTTTCAGAGAGTTTTTCAATACTGTGATAGAGATTCACTGAAAAACAAGTTGGAGCAACTTCTGAAGAGGACATCGAAACCCTTGGAATTAAAAATCCAATTTTAAGAAAAAGAAGCAAATACAAATCCAGTCTTCATCGCAGTTCAAAAAGAGGCCAGTCTAGTAAAAACACAAACAACAAAATCTCCCTATTGACACCCAAATTATAAAAAATCAATTTGACCAATGATGGAGTCAATATGAACATAAACAGAGAAGTTATGATATCAGGAAAGAAAGAACACAAAATCAACAAACTAAGTAGAAAACGAGAAGTTCCTTCCAACAAAGCGATCAACAAACACCTCCAAAAAAGATAGATCTCGGATTAACTACTTCACAAACAATGCGACTCTCTTGGGAACTCAAAACTCATATCTTCTCGTTTTGTCAAAGTGTCACAATTCTAACACAAAATATCGAGAGATGACATTACAAGCAAGAACTCAAACGTAAGCCTTGTCTTCAATAAGGTTTGGGGACAAAGCTTCCCTTGACGGAAAGGCAATGTTATATAAAAAAATATAACATAGTACAATATAATTATAAATAATAATCATAATAACAACAACAACAATAATAATAACAATAAAAATAAATTATTAAAAAAAGTTTTTTTATCAAAAGACATGACTATTAGTAAAAGACCATATATATATCGAACCTTCAAGTTGTCATATGAAATATCACATCTTATCTTATACTTTTATACATATATTCTTTTATCCAAAGGTTTTTTTATATATTATTCCAAATATTTTGGTAATATGTGTGTGAGCTAACTTTTGTTCGGCTCACTCTAATCGAAATTTAAATCCTCATTGGACCGAATGCTACATGTACATATCGACGAAATGTCACTTTTCACTTGTCATCTTGCTTCAACATAAAACTATTATCTTATAAGCACTTGTTGTTATTTTGCATTCACTATATAATTTTTTACTCCCATTTCCTTTTGAATGAATGAGAAACTACATACTAGTCTGTGTCAAAGGCTTTATAAGATTCTAGTGATAAACAAGATAGTTCATAAATGCCTTAGAATGCAATCAAATACATTGTTAAAATTATTTCTGTAATGACCTTGACCCCTACTCCAATAAAAATAAAAAACGATTGTAATGAGAGCAATGGTTTGAGGGTTGTTGATGATGGTAAACGCCTTGCCTCTCATTCCCCAACAACTGCAAAGACAAATAGGTTTTTAAAAAAATCAGTATTTAATAGGGTCAAAGTTTGCCTGCCGATTTTTCACCTATTTGTTAATTTTTGTCAATTTTTTTCTTTACCAAGTTTTTCAAAATTTCACAATCTTTTTGTGCCAATTTTTCGGTTTTGGTTCTATATCACGAAAAACCATGATGTTGCCCATTTTTTGGTGATTTTTTCATCACTGCCATATTATGAATAGCAGTAGCAATGAAATTGATGCTTCCTATGGCAAGGGGATAAATCCAATCAAAAAGAAGTTTCCTTTGATCAAATGGAAACTGTTACCCCCCCGCCACCCCCCACCAAATAAAAGGAATGGTGTGCTAGGGATCAAAGATCTGCAATTAATGAATTTGGCCTTGCGGGCCAAAATTTTATAGCAACTAACCACTGGGAAGAATGACTGGAGGAAAGATGTTACAAGGAAAAAATAATTAAAGGGCTCAAGATCGTGATGCATGGATCACAACAAATGGGAAGGGATCAAGCATTTGGGGCTTCTGTAGGCTGCCAGCAAATTAAACCAAAGCAGGTTGGTCTGGATGCTTGGTAATGGCAAACTAATTGACATATGGAAGTTAAAACTATGAGACAAGCTCCTCTTGCTTCAAAGGAATACATCTCACTTTAGAAAAGCCGTGTTATACTGCAATTGAATGCACTAGGCTGCATATGTAAACTTGCATATATAAAATGTTATGTAAATAACACGTAATATGACAATGTCACAATTCAGAGTAAATGCAATTTCAAAGAGTTAAAAATAGCCAACAGGGCCTTGGTTCACTGGTGAAGATTAATGAAGTGTTGAGCCATTCACCAGGGCTCCCCTTCTTGCAGTGGTCTGCCCCACCCAGATAGATGTTAAATTTCTAGCCCATGGTAATCAGATCTGCACTTCAATACCAACCCTAAGCATAGGAAATTAAAGCCTTCAACTAAAACTGTTGTAACTTAAATACACATTCTTCTGAAAATTAACTACAGAAAAGCACTCAGAAAATATGTGTTTCAAATCTGCAACTATGTTTATTAATAAACAGGGACAACAATAACCTACTACAATCTCAAATAATGAGTCACACGTTCAATGGTCTGCCTTCTACCTCGTTTATAGAGTTGGCAAACGGAAAGTACAATGAAGCTAGACACATGCACAAGGGTGCCTACTAGAATAAGTCAACCCCTAGTTAACTAGCGCAATTTCATCCATGGATAGAGGAGCCAATAAGGAGTGAGCCACAACAGGAGAATATGCTAGACATACAAGCCTTCTATCTCCTTGAGATTAGTGCCTACTCCAACTACCTTCATGCAACCACTACCTAGGAATCAGCCCTCTCTTCACTGATTGTGCATGCAAAAATAGCACTGAACTACTAAAACTGGAAATAGCATCGAACTAGATCTGGGAATAGCATATAACTGAAAATGAACAGAACCACTGGTTCTAAATCTGGAACAAATCTTTCTCAAACTAGAAACGCAACTAATCAAAGCAAACTGCTAAACTTGGATTGTTGAAAACTGAGAGTATCTTCAGGATGGCAAATGAATGCCAAAGCAATGCATGTGCTCTCTACCTCTCCCACTCCTAAATAAATGTCCACGCTGCACCCTTATTGACTGCTGTGTGGATCTGTAAGGAATATCTGCTAGAAGAGGTTCGCCCTGCTGCTGTCACTAATGGCACTCTCCTGCTGCCATTAATGGCACTCTGCTGGACACTTTCTGCGGTGCTAAAAAACAAACACTCCATCTTATCTAGGAAAGTGTCCTTTTACGAACAAAGATACTCCCTCCGCATCTCCCTTTGCTAAGGGCTTCGTCAAACAGTTGGCCACCAACAAACCTGAGAAAACACGACTCTTAATCACTGTTTGTATCTGTACTCTGAACTCTCTTCAAAAGTTTCGAAGTGAGAACATTTTGTACAAGGAACACTGCCTCGGCAACCAGCCAACATCCTTTGTCCTTCAAGCCATCTTCATTGGTCAAAATCTTTTCACACCACATCATAAACTGTTCAGTATTTCCTGCAATAACAAACTCGTCGCTATAAAGGGCAAACAATATTTAACATGCAGCAGGTTATTAAATGCTGCAGCGGCAGCACTGGGAGCCATTGGATCTCAAACTGTTTGAGATCCAATGGCCCAGAGTGCTGCCGCCGCAGCATTTAATAACCTGCTGCATGTAAAATATTTTTCGCCTAAACTCAGAACAGCCCAACATGACAACATGAGTACAATCTCATTGACACTGAAATCCATAACCGGTGCTGGATGTATCAGCCCATACAAGGCAACTCCCTCTTCTCGGGAGAATACTCCGACAACTGGAGTATTAAGAATCTCATCACGGTCAGCTATCTCTTGCTGAGAGAATCATTTTGTAACAACCTTATCCTAGTATTTTTTTACACTCCCATCAGCTGCAATCAAGGAATTCCACAGTCAATTCTGTAACTGTCTTCTCGACGCTGGAGCAACCCCACTCCATCATGCAATCCTGCCATTCCTACTCAACTAGATGTATGAGTATCCTATAAAGGCCACATTCTCACACTCCTCTGGCCAAAATACTCCGACAACTGGAGTATTAAGAATCTCATCACGGTCAGCTATCTCTTGCTGAGAGAATCATTTTGTAACAACCTTATCCTAGTATTTTTTCACACTCCCATCAGCTGCAATCAAGGAATCAATCACTGATTCCACAGTCAATTCTGTAACTGTCTTCTCGACGCTGGAGCAACCCTCCTCCATCATGCAATCCTGCCATTCCTACTCAACTAGATGTATGAGTATCCTATAAAGGCCACATTCTCACACTCCTCTGGCCAAAACTTGACCAGATCCATAGTTGTTGTATCTTTATGGTGACTAGCTAACCATCAAACTCAATCAAACACTATAAATCTCTCATGCAATCTGAAAGCAAACTCTTCGTTAAATCAGGAACATGCAAGACATGTCTCAATATCATCTCTTGAAGGCATCTGGAAAGATATGGAACAGAATCCCTTAATAGGATATGTGCCATCATCAACAAACTCCACAAGCATCCCTCCCTTTTGCTCTTGAAACCTGCTGAAAATCTTTCTGTCATAACTCATCTGCCTCAAAACTTCACTGTCCACAACATCCAAGCCCTAAAACTAGACAACACGGTGAAATCCTAGAAACTGTGCTCCCTACAAACTCCCTTCTTCCTCTTAGAACACTGAGAAGCATAGTGACTGCAGATGTGCTTGTCACCCCTAAGGCACTCAAAATGACTTGATTTTCTTCCCCTAACATAAAAAAAACTGATTCTTCCTCCTTACCCTTCTAACCCCTCTTGAGTCCTCCTTTCCTACCTCCTCTCCTCACCTTCCCAATGAGGGCTAGCTCTGGTACATCATTCTCATCCTTGTAACTGCTTGAGACTTGCCCTAGTCTCATCTCCTCTCCAATAAAAGCATACCATAGCTACTCGAACTCAAGTACTTCTCTCAACCACATAACCTGGACAAAGTTGTGCCAAGATGAACTGAAGCCATTCAGAACAAATCGACCTAGCTCGTTATCTTTCACTTCATCATGAACTATACCAAGCTGGTCTTTCAACACTAATAGCTTCAACAAATGGCTTGCTACTATATTTTGTCTGACACATGGGGTCATGGTGAGCTTGTTCCTCGAAAGCATCTTCCTTTGATACAAGGTTGCCAACACATCATACATCCCCTTAGCAATGTTCTTCCTAATATGAGGGATCACATAATCCTCCACCGAATCCAGCAAGACTCGCTTTGCGTTTACTGCATTCTTGTTGTACTCTGCGATATCTTTAGGATCTGTAGGACATTTGACCTCCTCCATGAGGTACCAAAGGTTCACTGCTTCGAGGAGGGTCTGCAGTCTGCACTTCCACGACAAAAAGTTAGAGGTGCTCTCCAACAGGTAACTCTTGCACATACTGGAAATGGTCATCGCTGCAACTCCACTGAACAAGCTTCAATCTCCACTCACTGGATGAACTAGGGTTCACACCCCACAACACTTGTAAGAACCACATGCCAATTAGTGTCAAGTCACTAAACCCTAGACATACCACCCACAAAAACCCTCCATCAACTCTCTTTCCCTCAAGGATGATCTCTCCATACACAGAAATCTAGAGGGCTTCAGATACACCATTCTGATACCATGTTAAATTTCTAGACCATGGAAACCCTAACCCTAAACCCTAGGAAATTAAATCCTTGCATTCAATCAAAACTATTGCAACTCCACTGAACAAGCTTCAATCTCCATTCGCTGGATCAACTAGGATTCATACCCTACAACCCTTGTCTAATCCACATGCCAATCAGTGTCACAGATCTGCTTAAGTCACTAGACCCTGGGAATACCACCCTCTAAAACCCTCCAACAGATCTGTTTCGCTCAAGGCTGATCTCTCAATACACAGAAATCTAGAAGGCTTCAGATACACCACTCTGATACCGTGTTAAATTTCTAGACCATGGAAACCCTAACCCTAAACCCTAGGAAATTAAATCCTTAACATTCAATCAAAACTATTGCAACTCCACTGAACAAGCTTCAATCTCCACTCACTGGATCAACTAGGATTCACACCCTACAACCCTTGTCTAATCCACATGCCAATCAGTGTCACAGATCTGCTTAAGTCACTAGACCCTGGGAATACCACCCTCTAAAACCCTCCAACAGATCTGTTTCCTTCAAGGCTGATCTCTCCATATACAGAATTCTAGAGGGTTTCGGATGCACTACTCTTCTACCATGTTAAATTTCTAGACCATGGAAACCCTATTCCTAACACTAGGAAATTAAATCCTTAACCTTCAATCAAAACTGTTGTAACTCAAAATACAAATTCTGCTACACATACGGCAGGAAATTACTAACAGCAACGCATAGCAAACACGTCCAAAATCTGAGTTTCAAATTTGCAGCACTGTTTATTCATGAACTGGAAAATCAGTAAGCAACTACACTCACAAATAATAATAATCAAATACATTCAATGATCTGCACTCTACCTGCTTCAGATGCACCACTCTGATACCATGTTGAATTTCTAGACCATGGAAACCCTATCCCTAACCCTAGGAGATTAAATCCTTAACCTTTAATTAAGACTGTTGTAACTCAAAATACAATTTCTGCTACACATGCTTCAGGAAATTACTAACAGCAGCACATAGTAAACACACCCAAAATCTGAGTTTCAAATTTGCAACTCTGTTTATTCATGAACTGGAAAAACACTAAGCAACTACACTCACAAATAATAAGTCACAAATACATTCAATGGTCTGCACTCTACCTCCTTTAAATACTAGGAGAATAGCGAGTACAATGAATCTAGACACATGCAGAATGGTGCCTACTAGACTAAGTCAAATCCTACTTAACTGGTGCGCCCCCTGCATGGGTAGAAGAACCAATAAGGAGTGCACCACAACTGGAGAATAAGCTAGGATGAAAGCCTGCTATCTCCTTGAGATCTGCACATACTCCAACTACCTTCATGAAACCACTACCTAGGGATCTGTGCACTCTTAACTGACTGTGCATGCAAAAATAGAATTGAACTGCTAAAACTGGAAATAGCCTCTAACTGGAACTCTTCTGGAAATAGATCTAGCTGGTAACAAACAGAACAACTAGTTCTAAATATGGAAATTACTTTTCTCAAGCTAGAAAAGCAACTAATCAAAGCAAACTGCTCAGCTTGAACTGCTGAAAGCTGGAAGTATCGTGAGGATGGAATATGCATGCCAATCGCCCTCTATCTCTCTCTATCCTAAACAATTGTCAGTGCTGAACCCTCATTCACTGCTGTACAGATCTCTCCAGAATCTCTGCTGGAGGAGGATCGCCCTGCTGCTGTACAGACCTGCAGACCTGTCACACGTGCATGTACCAGATCTGTTGTTGTACCTGCCAACATATCTTTTCTGAATGCACCCAGGCCTTCTCTACCTGCTGCTGCCATTAATGGCGCTCTGCTGGACACTTTCTGAGGTACTAAAAACCCAACAATAGATACCTCTCAAACCTGGAACCCACGCAAAATGAAGCCATGTTATGTAGTGCAGTCCCTCTCGGTGAGATTCTAGAAGCACCTTCCAACATAAGTCACCTGGTTCGAATTCAGCAACATTGACATTCCAGAAAAAATCATCAGTGCAAAAAATATGATAGTATGAGAGGTATTCCCCATTAAGTTCTAGCAGCGGTTGAGCCCCTCAGGGAGATCCCAAAACACCTTTAAATAAGTTTCACTTCAAATAAAGGCATTTCTTTGTACTTGAATTATAATATGGAGTCACTAATGTTAAAGTTTTAAACCACCTTTAAATAAAAATTACAATAATATGCTTCGGCCCTCTACATTTTTTCCTACAAAAAATATCCACCCACTAGCACCTTAAAGTTTAAACCAATTTCATTTAATGTGACCAAGGCTAAAATGAATAGAAAGGGAGTGGCTAAGGTTTAAATGAAAGGAAGGGGTTACTAGCATAACCAGGGTCAATAAAAAAGGATCTGTGGACTTAAAGAGCATATAGAATAATTTTAATACAAAATAGTTTAGGGCTGAAAAAAAAATTGTCTTCTTAACAGGGGGCTCCTCCATGAATGAACCAAGAAATAATGCAAACTTTTCAATGCGAAATTTGTATGGACAAGCTATCACCAAGCATATGTAGCGCACATCGCATGAGTTAAGAGAAAGCTTTAACAGACAAATGGAAGAACTTGATGGCAACAAACAGTTTCGTTCCCTGTTGTCAGGGAACTTGATGGCAACAAACAGTTTCGTTCCCTGTTGTCAGGGAACTCGATGGCAGCAGCACAAATGTTCAGAGAACTCAATATGAGCAAAGGGTATGCCATGTTCTCGGAGCACTTAATATTCTGCAGAAAGAATTTACAGTGATAGTATATGCCTCATTCTCGTTCTCACAGCATTTATAGTAACGGTATGCCTCTTCCTCGCTTGTTTACAGTTGGCATGTCTACTTTTAAATGGACATGGTGATTAAATTTCACATAACTGGCAAGTTTAATCAGCAATCCTTATAAAGCACCAATTTTTATTTTTTTTTTGAAGAAAAACTGCAAATCCAGTACTAGGCTTCCAACCAAACAAAAAAATGAATGCATTGATTATGAGTAACGAAATTCAAAAATTTACAACTACTTGGATCTTCTTTCTGAACCATATGAGAAGTGTAAACAAGGCAGCTGTACTAAATTGTGTCAAACTCGACAAGATTCAGATATGATATGAATTTCCATTTTCAGGTGATTTTTTAAGCAGAATGCAGGGATAAGAATGCTGGCCAGCTAGACAATTATATTTTATTCTTTTATTTTCAATGAGCAGTAATCTCATACTTAGATACATATTTTGGAGACATTGATGTCCCATCAAACAGTTCAAATCAAAGGACTAATACATATCAGGTTGACAGAGATATCAAGTATTTGAGATTTTAAGCACTTTTATTTCTGGGGGAGAGTCACTACCATTAAACAACAAAACTAAACATGAAAATGTAAGTGGGTATCATAAATATATATATACAATATAGGCAATACAGTTACTTCAGTCCACATACAATCATTAAACTGTTCATTATGTGTCTCATCAAGCCAATATGAACTTAGGTTTTTCACTAATGATAGAAAACTAAACCTCTGATGACTGTGTTAAGGGTCAACCTTAGTTAAGTTAAATTACCAATAAAATTTTGCTTGTTTAAAAACTAAATGCTAAGAAATACAAACACTTGCAGCCACCCTTTGATCTTAAGAGCATAAAGAAAAGGTTCCAAATATGGTGCTTAATTTTAAATTTTGAAAGTGTATTAGAAATGTAAAAATGTGAAGCTCAACTTCCCCAATGGTACTCGGAGAATACAAGAAAAAACTACAAAACAAAACAGAAGCACCTTAAGTAGTAAAAGGTAGCAACTATGCCTCTCATATAGAACCTGAGATTGTGTATTCCAGAAACCACCAACCTGCTGCGAGAGATGATTCACGGACTGTCTTTGTCTTTGGACTGTTTCGCTTGTTGCCAATAACAGGCAAGTTTGAAGATGACTTTATTTCCGAAGGTGCAAAATGACCTGTCATTCCCTCAAATGCTCGCATTTTTGGTTCTATCTTCTCCAACCTAGCATTGATCTCTTTCAGCTGCAGCAAAATACACCTAAATGACTAAGCACAACTGAAGTACCCACAATTTTGCTTAAATACATTGGGATGTGGTGATATGACCATTAGTTTTGTAATGGTAGAGAGTCATACTTGTCTATGGCATGAACAGGAAAACCTCTACATCCATAAGGGGCGATGGTTAGCAACAAGATCTAATTTCTAACTTCAATGAATGTACCTGGCTTGGGCGAAGATTGTGACGTTGGAGTTCCTCTCGAAACTGAGGCCCTCCTTGATGATACATTTCCTGAAAAGCAAGAGTTTCAACATTTTATAGAACAAACAGACACCAACCATAGTTACAGTGCATCCTTGCCCGGAACAATTTTAACTGATTAATTTTAGGCAAAATGACTGGCACTGTACTTCATGATAGAGCTTTGCAAACACTGTTTTTGATATATATAACTTTACTTTGTGTATATGTTAACCTACCTCAAAACATAAAATAGCTGCTTCCCTGGCATTGCTGTTTGAGTCTTCTAGCAAATGTAACACCTGAAATAATAATGTCGAGTAAATCATTATAATACGACACAACACTAAAGAGACAACTAATAATCATGCTAACTAGCAATGTTGCATGGGTAAGTATAAATACACAAGAGCACTGCATAACGTCATTCTAAAAGTAATGGAGGACAGTCTATTTACTGATGGAAGCACTAAACGCTGGAAAGGAAGCTCAGTGGCAGCAAAAAGGCTGATGGCAGATGCAACAGTCCGAGCAAACTCTTCACGAACTCGCCAATTCTTATGTGTCCAAGCATAGCTCCCTGCTCTCTCCACAATTATTGTTGGCGATGATACCTGACAGACATCATATAATTGTAAAACTATATAATGTACAAAACTAATTTTACTTTCATTTGCACTTCGAAACCGATGTGAGTACTGCTTCAAAACCAAAACAATACAAGAATGCCAAGAGACTTTGAAATCATTTTGATCATCACAATCTTGTAAACAAATTTCAAGGTTTCCTGTAATGTCCTCCAGGGAAAACAGAGATCATATAAAATAGAGCATTCTACCAAGCTGGATGTGCAAAATTTCAATCCTGGAGTTTTAATGAGAGCAATGCTTGAGTCAGGGTCTAATAAACAACATAAAAACAGAACTTGTAATGAACAAAGATTGGATGACTTTTCCTTTAAGTTTTAACTAAAAAAATAGAAGTGCAACAACAACAATAATGAGAAGCATATAGCAAAGCAAGAAACCAGAAAAAACAACGCCACAAGTAGTATTCCTTCACACTTGGAGATGGGAAAAGGGGCTAAGGGAAACCAATCTCAAAGGAAAAATGGTCAATATTCTACTGAATATGGAACTCACTTCAAATGGTAGTAAGACCAAGCCTTATTCAAAAGCTCAATTGCCCCAGTTTATGTTTTTAATAAGTGAATAACTCTCGGTTTGGATGATAACAGCAGATATTACGAGTTAAAGCAGACAAGGTTAAGCAATGGTCTTGGCCCATATTTACCATTTGTATCTATCTTCATTCTAATTTAACAGGCAATGAGCGATCCTCTTGGCGAAACCTTATGGATAGATACAGTGTGATAAGCAGGATCTGCCTTCAATGCCAAGTGTTAATTGACATCACTTATTTGTTTTTTAGTTACTGGCACGATTGGCAGCATTCACTTGCTTTTAAAGACTACTCTATTATAACCAGAAAAGAGAGTATATTTGATGTTTGTCATCTCCAGAGAAAAATTTCGAGCAAACTGCATTCTTGCGCTTAATTATAACTTCGCGTAAACTGCTGGTAGGATAAATCAAGTTCACAATTTCCCACTGTGGCAGATGAATCAGTGCAATGTCGGCTAACTCGCTGTTAGAAAAAGATCCCAACAATTGAAGGCTGATTTAAATGCAATAATAAACTTTAGTTTCAATATAACCGCCAATTACTCCGAAGTGGCTAGTCTGAGAAGAGGTAGACAGAATCCATAGACAAAAATAGCCAAATATTACAGTATAGATAAGATAAGAGCATTTTATTAATGACCAGGAATTTTACTAACTAAAACAAATCGCGTGCATTTATGCTAGGAATTGCGGAAATTAATCTGTGGGTGGGTGTGGTTACATAGAATATTTAGCAAAATTCGATACCTTGGCATGGCTCCAAGAAAGTTACAGCTCAGGCCATATTGAGCAATAAAAATGAAAAACAGAAAGAAGGAAAGAAATAATACCTCCATGAGCGCCAGCAAAAGCCTGCGAGCGGCATCACGCACGGGCTGTTTGCCATCTCCCAACCTTTCGACAATGGCTGGCAGCAATGCATTAAAATGCAGCTTCAGATGCTCGCCAGACAATGATGCCGCAAATGCAAGAGCCTGCAGAGCGCCCTGGCTGACCCTAAAATTATTATCCTTCAAGAGCCCCATGGACGCGTCCACGAGATTACTCACTTCGGTCGCACTCAAACTCTTGGTCGAATGCTCGAGAAGCTGCTGCAGCCTCTCCACGCCTGCCATACGCTCCTTGGTGTCCTTGGCCTGTACCATCTCTATCGCTTCCTCCATTGTGGTTATCATTGCTAAACATCTGGACTCCAAATAAAGCAACGATATGGTCCCGCCACTGGGGATCGAACCTGGGCGGATCTGGGAACCTAAATTTTATGCATACAATACAATGGCTCGCTGGATATTCTTGTAACGCCTAGGGTTGGAAATTTAGCTTACTGGGGGTTTCGAAACTCAGATCTTGCGCTTACGCTTGCGGCCATGAGAAGGAAGAAAGTGAAGCCCTGGCCCTGTTGCCCTGCATTCTGATCCAGCGGGAAGAAGAAAAAGCTTCCTTGTCCACTCTACTCCACTCCACTCATTTATTTTATTATTTGCATAACATCATTCATTTTGCTGATGCCTCTTCCTCTCCTCTCCTCTGCACCAACAAATCCCATACATTTCTCCTACTCCCTCTCTCTCTGCAATCAGAAGAAAAAAATAAAAAAAGGAAGAGAGAAGAACGGTAGGAGAGAGATAGAATGGACATTTTCTATTTCTTTCGTACCTTTCAATTTTCTTTGACAACGAAGAATTAAAAAATAAACAAATAATAATTAAAAAGGCAGCCCCACCTTTCTGACTTCTCTGCCAAACTTAGGGGAGCTGTCAAAATAGGGGTGCGTTTGCGATGCTGTGCGTTTAACTTTCACGGTGTGCACAAATACTTTATGGGCGTTTAACGGCAAAGTAAAGATTTTTTAGTTGGGCATGGTTTCTTTATCAATCTGCATCCATTGTGGATATATTATACTTGGGTTCCAAGGATTTCAATTTGCGCGTTACCAAAGTTGAAAGTCCAAGTGGTGATGAGTTGTAATCCGGTAGGTAATAGATGTCCACCATGAACACCCCTTTACCCATATACACTCTACCGTTTCCACTCCCCTCGCATTTTATATAACATAAACCGTTGGTGCTAGGCATTAGCATCTTATGTTATTGTATTTTACTTAAAAAAATCTAGTGTCACACTCATACAACTTGAAATTGCATTTCTAACGGTTATAAACATATACTATGTGTGGTAAATGTGTTATGGAGTTGGTATAGAACAATCTAATAAATTTGGATGGGAGGGATTAAAGGGTTTAGGCTCGTGAGAGGTTACGGGTTTAAATCTAATTTTTAGTTTATTTTTGTAATTTTGATTTTCACTCAACAAGGTGATTGATTTACAATGTAATAAGAAAATCTCAAATTCATTGAACGTTGTGACTCCCAAAGGGTGAACTAAATGGGGAGGTCGAACCTTCTATCGAAAGAAATAAATAAATAAATTTTACAAAAATTTAATATTAACTTTTTCTAGTACTTAATTCAGTTTTTATTGAAAAATGCATTTTACAGTTAAATACGAAGGAGATGCCAACAAAAATACTAACATTGAATTTTACTTAGTATTTGTGACATTGTCGGCCTTCCTAACAAGTTAACTCGTCACAATTATAGAAATATATGAAATCCTATCTCCAATATTTTCAAGTGTACAAATAAAATGTTAAAATAAATTAAAAGAAGAGTGGAACAAGTTTTAATTGACTCTGCATAGAGCTGGGATCCATTTAAGAGATGAAGAGGATAAAATTATTTGGGATTGGGAATAATCAAATGGTGTATTATCAGCTAAGAATGCTTATGTAGCTATTACAACAAAGGTCCTAAATCATTCACCTAATTGGTGGGCTTCTTCGCTTTGGAAGTGGAAAATCCCATTAAAAGTCAAATGTTTTATATGGTTGTCTTTAAACAATAAAATACTTACTTGGGTTCATTTGAGAAGAAGAGGACTATGTGGACCAAGCATTTGTGTACTTTGCAATAATGAGGATGAGTTTGTATCTCGTATCTTTGTTCATTGCAGATTTGTCAAATCAGTCTAGATCGAATTAAGGAAACTTCTAAATTTTTCAGGAAATTTCGGGAGATTATAACTTCAATGATAATATTTTCTCTTGGATTAATAGGAAATCTAATTATTTGGAACTCTCTCTCTTTGGATTAACAGGATGTATAAAAATTAAACATGGTCATGCAATTAATTTTTGGATGGGTGGAGGTTATGGGACTAACACCAAAGCTTAATTTCTTGTGTTATGGTATCTCCTTTGGATTACAAAAAAAAAAGAGGCATTGGGTCCTTGCAGGTACTAGGTGATTCAAAGATTATCATTGATTGGGCAGGTGGAAAATGTGAGATTTGTGTTATTGTGATCGATCATTGGATCAACAAGGTTAGAGATCAAATTGATGGGTTCCCATCTATCTCTTTTTCTCACATCTACCGAGAATTTAATCAGGAGGTTGATTTCCTTTCGAAGAAGGTTGTCAAACCAATGGATGGTTATGCACATTTCAAGGAGTATATGGATGGAGTAAGGATTAATGTAGGGTCAACGTTAATCTTTTAAAATAGTTTTTGATATTTTGTTTGTTGAACAATTTCTGTATAGCAGGATGTTATCTAGTTTTTGTTGGATTGATATCTAGTATGGAAAGATGTGTTTTGACATCTGAAAGGATAGTTTTGTATTATTGACATGAAGATAAAACTAATGGACATAATGATAGGATTGTTATAGACAATGTATTTCTACACTAGATTTACAAGAGAAATATGATGTAACTTTGACTATACTTAATAGCAAGCTACATTTGTTTTTGTATGAAAAAAATACAATTAATTCCTTGTCATTCTTCTTAAGGTTCGATAAACCAAAGTTGGTCTCATTGAACAACAACACTAATCATCATCATCATCATATATATAATTGATTGAGCTTACCTTTGAGGTTCAAGCAATTATTTTAGATAATAATTGATTAATTTGTTTAGTTGTCATTAAGCAATTTAATGTCTATATCTATGATTTTCTAAAGGGAGACGTAAGTAGAGGGGCAGACAAAACCCAAAGCAAGCATTAGCAATATATATATATATATATATATA
>LPNX010549682.1:125469-181296 GCA_001517045.1 Pseudotsuga menziesii
AATCAAGCCCATCAAGATCACCATTTAGTATTGTTGTTGGTAGTTAAATCACCCTCGATCTAGAAATTCCAAGGAAAAGGGGGAAATCACACAAGGGTTTCCTTGGGAAAAAAATTAATAATGATGAAAATATAACCCCATGGGATAGTTTGGTTGGTTCAACCCTTTCCACTAAGGCATGATTTCTAAGGAGGTCCATGGATCCATTCTCACCAAGCTTCATGGATTACCCACTGCTATTGCGGTTGGTGGTTATACCTTCTTCTATCTGAAAAAATAAGGAAGAGGTAGTAAAACTAAAGGGCATCAACGAGGCACCAATATCCTCACTCTGAACACTTAATACACAATAGGGTGAGGGAAATTTATTTCTCTATAAGAAACAATGATGTAAATATTAAATGAAATAACACCAATCTAGATCCATCTTAACCCCGATTCTATAAATCATCCAGAGGGATCAAATCATTGAAAGTGCAAACCTTTCCTCGAATTTTGCACTCCAAAAATGGTTTGCAGTTCCCAAGATTTAATCCCTCTCAATGCTTGATAAATCCATGTTCAAGAAGGATCTAGATTGGTGTTAGAAACATTCTCCATCAAACTAGCGCAAAAGGTAAATTACATATAGTCAACATTTGCAAAAACTAAGAGGGTCTTTGCTTAAAGTGGTATCATTATTGCTTCACAAGTTTTTAAAATTGTTGGTCTCCTTGTAGTGTGTAGACTTGGTGAGGCCCTTTAACCCCACACTAGTAATGTACTAGATACAAGATATTTGATTTTTCTTATCGTTCCATTTGGATGATAAAGGAATAATTCTCTTCTTTGGTGCATTCCTTGAGATTAATTCCAAAGAGGCTTGTGAATAAAGAGATTGTTAGATGAGTAGAATTACGAGATGGAGGTTCTAGAGCTTGGAAAAGATTGTCATATGTCTTTAGGGAGTTTCACTTGCCATTCTTTGGTCAATCTACAATTTAGGAACTTTGAGAGCTAGTTTCATGAGATGATAATTTAGAAGTTTCACTTACATACTCTAGGCCCTGTTAAGAGAGGTTGGATGTGCGAATATGGCAAATCCATTTTAGTTTAAGAGCGTTGTCATTTATATTGGTACCTCAACTCCACTTTTTCATTAGAGGGAAATCTGAACCAATGATGGAGCCTACTAGATCCAAAGCATAAATGAATTCATCAACTCTATATATTGGCCCTTCAAGTTAACATCAAAGGTAGGTGTTTTACTTAGATCGTGGTATTCCAATGTTCACCCACTAAGGAGAGGCTCTCTCAATTGGGATGGGATTAACAAATGTACCGTGTGTATATTGTGACCAACTTATGACTATTTCTTGTCTCTTTTAAAATTATAAAGTTATTGGTTTTGGGAAGTTTGTTTATAATAATGAGTGGTGTGTCTTCCTTGGTAATATTCATTATAAATATGTCCTTTTAGGGGATGATCAATATCTTCTGTCATTTTTCTTTAGGGTATTTCGCCATTGCATTAGGCTTGTTGATATACAAATTTTATGAAACTATCCATGGGATGTTATTCTAGCTAAATCTCACTACCCTTTGTTGATTTCAGAGAAAGGATGTTGTATGATTAGATGCTTCAAATTAGGATTTCTTAACACACTTCTCTTGTGAGATTTGTGTGGGTGTTTCATTGAAACATAATGTAATCCAAAAAAATCTATTTTTTTAATATTTATATAATGTTTCTTGCTTATACTTTACTATGTTTTTCATTTTTTTTTTAAACATTTTTTCAAAAACTAAGAAATATATTACTTTTATATAATTTAACATTGATAAATATTATTTAATAATTGTCGAGGTCTATCTAATATCCAAGATAAATATAGTTTTTTCTTGGTTTATATTTGTTATTTGATGACGATCCGTGGGCATGTAAATAAAAGGAAATAATTTTGACTTATTGTTTTATGAGCCCAAAAAATATTGATTTCTCTTGTTATTATGGGTTAAAACAAAACAAAAAAATGATTTCTCTTCTTATTATGGGTTAAAAGGTTATTAGCTCGGCTTTATTAAAAATATTTTGAAAGTTAGATCTATATTTGTAAACGAGACATTAAAAAAAGCTTTTTATTTTTATTTTTATTTTAAAATTTATAAATTCTTTTATGCTAAAATGTTTTAGGTTTTGTGGAATATCTTATTTTATTATGAAGTTTATAGAAATTTGTTATATATTTATTTTAATAAAAATATAATTTTGATCTTCTTACTCAAAGTTAATTTCTTTTCAGAAATTCAAATTTTTGTTATAGTTTCCTATGACTAGACATTTTTTTGTTAGTGTCCCATCACTCTTACATGTTCACTTTAAACTTAGGTGTGATAATGTTGTTATAGTATTTATGTCTTATACTTTATATAGCATAATTTTCAACTCTTCTATAATGGTTTATACTATTTCATTATGTTCTTTTTTGACAAAAACGGTTATGTTTAAATTATAAAATCAACGCTGGAACCACTGAAAGAGATACAATATCTGGTTTATGAAAACCAAAACAACTTGTGCCTGCAGATTTCACTTCAATCTTGCTCGGACAAACTTTACAGACATAACAGAACCATGCCTTTTAAGGAGGTAAAACTGAACATAAATGCAAATTTACAGATAGTTCATTTATGCCTAATACCATTTATTTATTAGCGGCTTGATCTGTCGTATCATTTAGCTCATGAAGAATATGAAAAAAATCTAACCATCGAAAAGTCTTAGAGATGGAGCTAATTCTTTTGAGCAGCCCAGCCAACCTTAAATTTCGACACTGACTTGACCCATTCATCGCTTGGATTATTAAATGAGAATCTCCAAAAACCATGGCTTCATCAACTCCTTTGTCTTTTAGCTGCTTGAGTCCTTGCCATGGCCCATAAGCTTTGGCGATGTTGTTGGAATCATTTCCTATATTCCAGTAGTATTATGTTTCTATTTTCCCTTCGGGGCAAATGATGACCCCTCCCCCTCCCGCCATTCCTGCATTCCCCTTTAAAGCTTAGTAAAAAAACAATTTAAAGATTTTCCTCTCTTTCAACCAATGCTCAAATTGAGATTCATCGAATCTTATTTCCCAATTTTCCAATTGTTTCTTGGCCAAATCTGTAACAACAGAGAAATTGAAATTTTGCATCCAATTAACTTTGTTATCAGTCAGGTTGGCTTTGTTTTTAGGGACAACCATGACATTTAGAATTTCTCCCATTAGAGCTTGCGCCTTGGTTACTATCTTTCATGCAGGTTGAGCCTTGCCTTAGAAAATTCTGAGGTTGCATTCAATCCAGATGCACCAGCAGATGAGTTTTGGTATCTTCACCCAACATTCTTTAATTCCTTTTTTTATCTAAATCTTCGTTGTATGCCTTCTCCCAATTGATAAAACATTGTTGAATGTTTCCCGACAACTCAATCGTGTCAAACCATGGACGTGTCATCTAATCCCACCTGATTCTGGCATAGGAGAAGTCAAAGAACAAATGCTCAACGGTTTTGTTGTCTTCAGAGCACAATGGGAAACGAAAAGGTCCCTCGAATCCTCTCCTCTCTAAATTATCTCCAGTAAGAATCCTCTCATTCACGGGCGTCCTGGAAAACAGATTGATCTTAGGCAAGGTTTTAATTTCCCACAGTCTTTTCCAGATCGTCAGATTACTTGGCACATTTGGAATCGCTGAGAACACCTTGTAGCCATATGCATAGGTGTACGAGTCAAAGCTGCATCCCCAGCCATGGCGATCTCTCTTTCCTCTAGCCATCGACACTGAGCTTGACAAATGATCTAGAAATTGACTTTTCTCTCCTTCAAGATCTGCTAGACACTCCGACAAGGACCATCTATTCCAGCGATGAGGGGGATCGATGTCCCACAACGTGTTTACTCCCTGCCCGTCCATCCATCTTTTAAATCCTGGAAGTGAGGGAGGTAATGGCTTCCCTAGAGTTGAATCCTTCCAAAATTTTATTTGCATATACCATTTCCTGGAATCCAATGGAGGTCTTCTTTGAACCTGGGCAACACCTTCTTGCAGAGGGAAAAGATGGGAGAGACTTGCTTGTTCACTGGATTAGAGTCAAGACACCAGAGTCTCAAACCTGAGAAATATTTGTGCCTAATCACCTAACTGCTTAAGGAGGGATTTGTATCTATCATATTCCAAAGTAGTTTGGTTCCCATTGCCAAATTTTGGATCTTTAGATCTCTAATCTGCATTCCTCCTTCCATCCGAGACATTTTAATTTTCTTCCAGATGATAAGAGCAAATTTTTTCCCTCCACCATTTTTCTCTCCTTGCCAGAGGAAGGATCTCAGCAGGCTTTCTATTGTTGCAATAATTTTGGAAGGAGCCAACATAATAGAACATTGGTAAAGAGGATAGTTGTTCATTACAACCTTTATCATTACCAGTTTCCCTGCCAGATTTAACCAAGCTGCTCCCCAAGCTAGATTTTTTTATTTTATTTTTTCTATTAGTGGATTCCATTATGAGCTTTTGGGTTTATATTTGAAAATTGGGACCCCCATGTACTTAAATGAATTCCAGCTAGTTACTCCTTCAATTCCTAAGATACAGGAGATTTTAGACATCTCCCTCGGGTTAATATTCCAACTATAAATCGATCTTTTCCTTAGATTAAGCTTACTTCCCGAAGCTTGGCAATAGAGGTCCATTTCAATTTTGAATCTTCTGTCTATGATCTGGATAGCGCCTCCGAGCAGGATTGCATCATCAGCAAACTGCGCATGGTTGATGTCTTTCGTTCCGCAGCCATCCTAATGCCAGATAACTCTTGATCCCTCCTATCTTGCTCAAGTTTAAGACTAAGAACCAAGGCTTGGATTGCATAGAGTAGTGGTGAAAGCGGGCATCCTTGCCTCAGTCCTCATGAGGCTTGAAAAAAGGTTGTCACCCTTCCATTAATAAGAGGGGTGATCCAAGGCTTACTAATGCAGACTTTGACCCAACTGACGAAGCTTGGATCAAATCCATATCTTAGCATTATTTGGAAGAGAAAGGAATGACAGACTCTATCAAATGTGTTGGCTAAGTCTATTTTCACCACCATACCTTTTTCACCATTCTTTAGGTTGGAATGGATTGCCTCTTGGACCAAAATGATATTGTCCCAGATTCTCCTGCCTTTAATAAAGCCTCCTTGATTCTATGGAATGATATATGGCAGGATGTTTTTTAGTCTTCTAGCCATAATTTTTGTGATTATCTTATATCCAATATTACATAGAGAAATGGGGTGGAACCTGTTAAAGGAAGTGGCATCCTTCTCTTTGGGAATAAGTGCTAGAAATGCAAAATTTGTGCTTCCACCAATTTTTTCACATCTCTGAGATTTTTTTCACCATTTTAAATAAATCTTTTTGTACAATTTCCCAGCACACCTTGATGAAATTTGCATTGAACCCATCCGAGCTTGGTGCCTTGTCACCCACTGCATCTGTTATTTCATCCATCGTGATCCTTTGAATCAATCTTTCATTATCCTTTATTTTGACAATCTGTGGGACTAAATCCATAATTTCGTTTTCTGAATTGGAGACTAGCTCTGCTGTATAAATTTCGTTGAAGTGACAGGTTGCTTCCGCTTTGATTTCCCCAAAATCCTCGATAACATGGTCTTGGACATGAATCTCATGCACATCTTTAAAATTCTCCCTTGCCTCTGCATGTTTGAGAAAGTATCTAGTGTTATGGTCCTTAGCTTTGAGCCAGCAACATCTGGCTTTTTGTCTCCACAATTCTACCTCTTATTTGTAGGAAACGTGTAGTTCATTTTGTAGTCTTACTTCCTTTTTGCGTCGAGAGGCGCTCTACTACCCAATATGGCAGAGATCTTGTAACGTTATGTAATGTTATTATTTTGTTACTAACAAAATAATAAAAAAATTAAAAATTAATTATCTGCAAAAAAATAATGTGGGTCAGCAAAAAAAAACACAATATGGGGGAAATGTTGTAATGTTCCTACCTAACAAAATAATAAAAAATAAAAAGGGCTATGGAGAAGCCTGTCAGAAATAGGGTATGGCAGGTGACGGCCACTAGCTACGGCTAGGTGTCTGATCGTGAATTTAGTGCATTTTTTTACCCAGGCAATGCCTTCGCTTGGATCCAAAGCTTCTTGATGGACCGGTTTTATTATATTTTGTGACGGAGGCAGGTGGTTAGGGTTGGTCGATGGTTGAGGAAGCTTGTAGGGCCTCGTGACTGTCACGGTTTTCCTTACTGGCAGCTATGGCGGATATGGATGAAGTTGATTATTCAAGTGACAGGTTGGAGAGCTCTGACATCTGGGAAGTGCCAGGTGGAGGGATGATGGAGCGAAGGGTGGACATCCCCAGACTAGGTCAGGAGGAACATGATTTGGCCAGTTTTTTGCCGTTAAGGCTGGAAGACGTTACATCTTCATCGGAATTTCTCGCGTTCTCGCCAGTAGAGCAGTTGCCGGTTGATTACAACGTTGATTCCCTCTCACATTTGCCTGAGGATTTTCTGGGAAGCTAGAGTTGGCGGGAGGTGGGTACTCTCTTTCCCCGGAATCATGGGTTTCCGGCTACAGACTTTCAAGGCGGGTTTGAGGTTGTGAATGGGTCTAAGCAGGTGGAAGCAGACGGGGAGGCTGGACATGTTCTGCAGGGCAAGGGATCTAGTGGAGAAATTTCGGAGGAAGAGTGGCGGGATCCATTGGGTGTAGCAGAGCAGAGAGGGTTTGGATCCCCTTGTTGGGTCACCACTGCTGGTGGTAAAGGGGTTTCGGGGGAGTTTGTTGGACGACAAGCGGTGGAAGGTGGATGTGCAAAGAGACGCAGAAGGAATTGGGTCAAAACAAAGCAGGTCCGTAACTATGCAGTGGGGGAAGATTTAGCTTGGGATGGTGTGTTGCAGATGGCTAATTGCACTCTGGTAGGGAGGGTTTTGGGGAGGCTGTTTGCTAAGAAGACTGTCCAGGACTGGGCTGCGGTCTCTTGGAGTGTTCAGCTTGGTTATGTTCCGGTAGTGGATATGCTGAACAGGGGCTGGTTAGCGATCAATTTGACGAAGGAGGAGGACCTTCGATGGATTCAGAATAAGAGTTGGCATATCGATCACTCCCCTGTCCTTTTGAAACCTTGGCACCCTCTATTTGACGCCAGCAAAGAAAGGGTGGATGTCCTTCCTATCTGGGTGAGGCTGCCAGCGCTCCCACTCCACTTCTGGGATTTGTCCCATTTCAGGTGGATTGGAAATATTTTGGGATCCTTCTTGGAGGCGGATCTCTCATTTTTAGAAACTCATGAGAAGAAGGTAGCTCGCATATTGGTGAATTTAAACCTCAGGGAGGGTCTGGCTGAAAATATTAATCTGGACTGGGGACCAGTGATTATCCCTCAATTACTGGATTATGAGAACGTTCCGTTCCGATGCAGGCGTTGTCATGCTTATGGGCACCCTGTCTCGTCATGCACTTTGCAGATGCGCACAGCTAGTGGAAGCAGAAGGAAAGGTACTTCGGCTTCTCGGGAGGAACTAGTTGAGAAGATTAGCGAGCCCTCTGGTTCTATAAAGACCTCTGCAGATGAACTGAACAGTGCATCAGTTTGTGTAGATCCGATCTTTATAGGCCATGTGGTGGACGACGGGCCATCAGTCCAGCCTTCTATGGCCTCAGTTCTGGTTACTGATGATACTCCTGGGGAACCCACTTGCCCGGGTTTTCCCTCGTTATCTAATTTCTCAAATGTTAACTTGTTCCTGAATAATGTTTCTTTTCTTGGTTATGATTGGATTGAAGGATTGAGGAAGCTCTCCTTATCAGGTCAGACTGGTTCATCTCTGCCTCTCCCCTTGCCTCTTTTCCCAGCTGTGGCCGCCCCGGGAGTGGTTACTCTTCCAGCCGCAACTTCTACTGTTTTGGTTTCTGATCCTATTCCTTCTATAGAAGAACCTTCTACCGATGTCTTTGAACATGTTCCCGAATCTCTCCCTGAGGCATCCTGCTCTTCTCCCTCAGAGTCCACGGATCTGGGTTACTTCCTAAGATCCAGTAAAAAGACTACGACTGGGTTGGGTAAAGTCTCCTCGCCTGTGCGAAGAGGGCGAGGTAGAAAGACTAATCTTTTCAAGGCATAGTCCAGAGCTAAGGTGGATCTGCAGGAAGGTAAACAACAAACGATTGAAAAGGCCCTTAGAGTGGAGAAGGCCAGGAATAAAGGGAGATAATGAAAATTATGTCTTTCAACTGTCGGGGTCTGGCTGGGCCTGTTAAGAAATCAGCCTTCATAAGGGTGCTTACTCTTGAACACCCGGATGTGATTTTGCTACAAGAGACTTTAAGAGTAGGAGAGGTGATTCAAGCGAGGCTGGCAAGTTGGTTACCTAGTTGGGCTTTTGTGACTCTGGATGCAAGAGGTAGATCTGGGGGCCTGGCGATGAGATGGAAGAAGAACTGCATGAAGCTGGTAAATGCTTGGGGGATGGAGGCTGTGCTGGGAGCCAAGGTTTTTTCTGAAGAATTGGGGATCTCATTAATGGTGGTTAATGTCTATGGACCTTATTTGAACAGAGCCCCTTTTTGGGACTCCCTGCTACAAAATCCTTTGGTGAATGGTGATTCACTGGTGATCGATGGTGATTTTAATTTTTCGATGGGCCTTAATGAGGTCTGGGGTCCTCGTGCCCAGGTGGATTCTCTGGCGGGCTTCTTTGTTCAGAAATTGGTGGAGAAGGGTCTGTTGGATATTGAGCCTGTTAAACTCAAGCCAACCTGGAGGAACAATCGAAGTGGGGATGCCAGGGTGGCTAAAAGGATAGACCGCTTTCTGGTAGCGAAACAGTTGGTGGACAATCTTTTCTTAGTTAGGCAATGGGTGGGCAGCGGGGGAATGTCTGACCATTTTCCTATATTTTTTGAATTAAAAAAGGGGCCCATCAACCCCCCAAGCCCTTTAAAATTCAATAAACTATGGCTACAGGATGAGACTTTCAAAGAACTCTTTCTATCACACTGGATCCCTATTGTGGGGGCTGATGATAGATCAGCTGCTAGGCAGTTTGCTGATAATATTAAAAGGCTAAAGGTGATTATCAAGGCCTGGGCAGTTGCGAAGAGAAGCAGGGAAGATGCCGAGCTGAAAATAATAGAAGCTGAACTTCTGCTGATTTATGAAGGAGAAGGTGGTGGACTCACATCACAAGAGTCTAAGGAGGCCTTGTCAAGGATGGAGGGTAAGCGCAATACCTTACTGTTGGAAAGAGAGGAAACTTGGAGACTCAAAAGCAAAGCTATATGGCTGGAATGTGGGGACGACAACACTAAGTTTTTTCATGCATATGCCAGAGGTAGGAAGGTGGCTAACACCATTTGGTCCCTGCAGGACGAGGTGGGAACTACCCATGTTACTTTTGAAGAAAAGGCAAGATGTGGGGTGAATCACTTTCAGCATTTGTTCAAAGCCCCACAATCGGCCACTATTGAAGAGGTCATAAGAATAGCTCAGGTGTTTCCACGTTTTGTGGATGAGGCGGGGAACAGGGATCTTATGAAGGAAGTGACGGAAGAGGAACTTAAGAAGGTTATGGGCAGTTTCCAGAAAGATAAAATCCCAGGGCCAGATGGCTGGATGATAGATTTCTTTCTGGACCTCTATGATATCCTGGGGAAGGATCTGTTGCAGGTAATAGAAGATTCAAGGTCGTCGGGTTGGATCCCGACCAGTTTCAACTCCACTTTTATTGCCCTTATTCCAAAGTCTGATAATGCCCTTTCCCTCAACGATTTCAGACCAATCTCCTTGTGTAACTGTGTCTACAAGATTATTTCAAAAGTTATTGCAATAAGACTGAAAGCTATACTCTCAGAACATATTTCTGCCGAACAGTTTGGTTTTCTAGAAGGGCGTCAGATCCATGAGGCAATAGGGGTTGCACAGGAAGGACTTCATAGCTTAAAGACCAAGAGGCTGAAGGGGGCTATTATCAAAATCGATCTTTCTAAGGCATATGACAAAGTTAGTTGGCTTTATCTAAGGTTGCTTCTTACTCATCTAGGTTTTTGCATCAATTTCATAAGATGGATTATGTCTTGCATAACTATTGTCTCTTTTTCTGTTCTGATTAATGGAGCGGCCTCTCCCTTTTTTCATGCCGAGAGAGGTCTTAGACAAGGTTGTCCGTTGTCTCCGCTTCTTTTCTTGCTGGTTGCCGAAGGTATTAGCAGGGCTATTAGATCAGCTAAAGCTGAAGGAAGATTCTCTGGGATACAGCTAGCTCCGCATTTACATTTAACACACCTACTCTTTGTGGATGATGTTCTGATTTTCTACTCTGGCACTAGAGGAGAGTCGAGAGTACTACATGAGATCTTGGACCTTTTCACAAAGGCCACTGGTATGGAGATTAATATGGGCAAATCTTCTTTGACTACCCATCTACTAAGACCGAAAGAGGTGGCTGAACTCTTGAGGTTTTTTCCCTACAACACAGCAGGCCTGGAGGAAGGGATAAAATACCTTGGTTTCTCTCTGAAATCAAATTTGTATCGGAAACAGGATTGGTTTTGGCTGGTAGGGAAGGTAGAGAAGCGTCTTATGGTCTGGAGCCACAAGTGGCTTTCTAGAGCAGGACGCTTAGCCTTAGTCAAAGCGGTTCTAGAGGCAATTCCGGTGTTTTGGATGTCTTTATCATGGATCCCGAAAGGGATTCTTGAGAGGATAAGGAAGGTCTGCTTCAGATTTCTATGGAGCGGTAATAAGGTAGAACAGATTACTCCATTGGTTAGTTGGAAAAGGATCGCTGTTCCAAAAGGTCTTGGTGGATGGGGTCTTAAGGACATCTTTTTATTTTTGAAAGCTCTGACTGCTAAGGGAGGGTGGAGGATGGTGAAGACTAATAGTCTATGGACTAGGGTGATTAAACAGAAATACCTCTTTGGAGAGAGTATCACAGACTGGATCAGGAATCCCAGGAATCTCACACAGGGGGTTCGGTGATATGGAAAGCAATTGTAAAATCATTTCATTTGATCGAAACCAACCTGGCTTGGGATGTGGGAAATGGGGAAAGTGTTTTGATTGGCAGGGATCCTTGGATGGGCAGCAATCTACAGCATCGCCTTCCAAATGATGTAATTGATGCGTTAGGCCAAAGAGGGATCACATCTCTAAATCATCTAACAGTTCCAAGGCCTGATGAGCCGTGGTTTCAATACTGGAGAAGGGCCACTTCACTTGGGCTGGGGGAAAGGGAGACCGGTTTTATGGAACATTACCTAAGGGAGCTGGACCGGGCGAATATCTTACTTACTGAACAGGAAGATACACTGGTATGGGAGGCTGATTCGGAGGGAGTATATACATCGAAGGCTGGGTATCTCTGTCTTTGCGCTGGAATGGAGCAAAGGGAGGAAGTCTGGTGGTGGAAGCCTTTGTGGCGTCTCAGATGTCCAGTAAAATCTAAGCTGTTTATGTGGTGTGTATTAAATAATAAAGTCCCTACTTGGGATGTGCTGCAGAGGAGATCCTTTCAGGGACCAGGTTGGTGTGTTCTTTATAAAAGGGAGATGGAATCCAGCGATCACTTGTTCCTTACCTGTTCTTTTTCGATTAATGTATGGAGAGAAGTGTCCACACTGATCGGATTCCTTTGCCAGTGGGAAGGGGCTTCTGTTGGGGCTGTGTGGGATTCTTGGTGGTGGAGGACACCACAAAAACAACGTAAAATTCTTCCTCTGCTGGTCATCTGGGGGATTTGGATGGCACGAAATAAGGCCATCTTTCAGGACATCACAAGTATCCCGGCGATCACTGGTGTTATGTCTGTGGGTTTCTATAAAGCCCATCTGGAACACATTAGAGTGGCACGTGAACGCAGGATTCTTGAAGTGGAAATTGTTAGAACGTCACCGTGGGCATATTTTGACGGGGCTGCCCAAGATAACATATGTGGAGGAGGAGCTGTACTGTTCTTAGCAGAGTCTCATTTTTTTGTCATGTCTATGGGATTAGGGGAGGGCACAAATAATTTCACTGAGCTGATGAGCCTCAAGCTGCTGCTGATCTTTTCTTTAGAAAAAGGATGCAATGACCTTAATTTTCTTGGCGATTCAATGAATGTAATCTATTGGATCAACCAGATTCAAGAATGCAGGCATTTGAGATTAGCACATACTCTTCATTCTATCAGACTGCTTCTTAGTCGTTTTAACTCTTTTTCCTGCCGGCATGTATACAGAGAAAACAACAAGGAAGCGGACAAAGCTTCCAAGGAAGGGCTCCGGATGGCAACAGGAAATTGGATGATAAAAGAAACTTTTGAAGGCAGAACTCAGGATTACTATCATCGTCCATTTATAGAAATACTATGATACTAGACTTGTTCATATATTGTTATGGAACAGCTGACAGTTTGCAGCATATTACATGTTTCAAGACTAAATACAAATATTTTTGTATATTTTTGAGTCCTATGGACCGAATCTGTTCTCTAAAAAAAGCATCTGCGTATGCTCTCTTAAAATATTTGACTGAAGGCATTACAGCCTCTATACAGGTATCATTTTTTTATCATCGAAATTCACGCTGAGTGAATCTACTAAATGTAATTTTGATCTCGAAAGATGAATGAAATTACGCTTTTTTTGCTTGGAAAAAAAAATTAAAAAAAAAAGAATTATCTGCAAAAAAATGTTGCCTTGCACATGGTTTTAAAACCATGTGCAAGGCCTCCTAAACAACCCATGGTTTTATTGTACATGATTTAGGAGGGCCTTGCAAATGGTTTTAAGACCATGTGCAAGGCCTCCTGAATAACCCATGGTTTTAGGAGGGCCTTGCACATGGTTTTAAAACCATGTATGGGGGAGATGTTGTAATGTGCGTTCCGAATAGAATAAAAAATAATAAAACATATTA
This sequence comes from Pseudotsuga menziesii, assembly GCA_001517045.1. Classification (NCBI taxonomy): domain Eukaryota; kingdom Viridiplantae; phylum Streptophyta; class Pinopsida; order Pinales; family Pinaceae; genus Pseudotsuga; species Pseudotsuga menziesii. The sequence continues at coordinate 138,414 of LPNX010549682.1, forward strand.
TATGTCAGCCATAAATAATATTAAATATTAATAATCAAAATATTATATGTCGACCTTAAATAAAAAGATATGTCTTTTGGTTTAAATCAAATCAATGGTTATTTATAGGACACACCAAAGTTGAGAGCTCATTTAGTGTAGTAAATAAGAAGAAGTTTGCACCTCGAGAGATTTGATCCCTCTCAGCGCTTGATAGAGCCTAAGATTTGGATCTAGGATGGTTAAGATCCTCCTCATATATCTGACTAGTTTCCATGGCAATCTGGTGGGATTCTAGCAGTAGCACTGCTTTTACTTTTTTATTTATTTGGAGTTTCAATTGATTTGGCCCAATACTTGAGCGCCTTCTTTACTCTTCTCAAATTTTCTTCCCAGACATAAAATGGAGAGCCCATGACCGGTGCTGACCATGTATCCGCAATTATTTCCAAGAAATCATTGTGGGCGACCCACAAATGGCTGAATCTGAAGGGGATTGGACTGAGGCTCTAGTCATTGCTCATCTCAAGCATTATCAACTTGTGATCTGATCCCCCAAATGGCAAGATTTTGGAAGAAGGATTCAATCCCAGAAGGAGGTAAGAGTCTTGGACCAAAAATCTATCCAGCCTAACATCTATGTTCCCTAGCCTCAGTCTCTTGTTCTTCTAGGTGTACTTTCCTTTAGAGGGAATGACATATGATAGTTCCCAGTCCATTATGATCTCATCAACTTGCTCCCTTATGGGAAGTCTGACCAACGACCCTCTTCTTTTTTCAGCTTGGCTTGAAATGATATTTAGATCTCCGGCTAGAATGTCATTGCCCTGTAGATTGCTCATTTCATCTCGACGAAGATTCCAACAAAAAAATTTCAGCATGTGAGGCAGGTGCATAAATATTAAAGAGTCTTAGCTGGATTTTAGCTTCTTTCTGCAGTAGCGTAGTGCGAATCCAGTGAGAGATATGCTTGATTTCAACTACTTCGAATTTTTGATAATCCCATAGCGTTCCTATTCCTCCGGAGGCTCCCTTTGAGCTAACTACAACCGCTCCTCCTTTCTTCCATAATTTTGCACTTACTTGGAGAAATGCATCTTTCTCCATCTTGCTCTCCTGGATCAATAAGATGTCTGGCTGGGCTAATATAACTAAATCTTTCATAGCTTCTTCCTTAACTTTACTACCTAGACCTCTATAGTTCCAGGAGAGGACCTTCATTGCTTACTTTTGGTAGATGAGGGAATCTCTTTCTGTAATTGCCCTTGTTGACAAGTGTTTTTGGTATTTCAAAGTAGTTTTTCCAATGTTAACTGAGAGCCTTGTAGTTTGTCCTTGTAAGTGGCTTGCTCCCTCACTTCTTTGGTTGATTTCCTTCCTATTGCCTTCTTCTTGCTTAGTGTAGCCATCTCGATTTCTCCTTCCTCCTATTCCTATTCCTCCGTGTCAGATTCCTCCTCTGATTTTTCTTGGTTTCCTCCTTCTTTTACCACCTCTGCTCCTGAATCTGACTGGATCAGAGAGGCAAAATATTTCTCGGACTGGTCTAATAGGGAAACTTCTTTTTCTGGGTCCTTATTCTCTCAATTGCTGGATTTCTCTTCTGTAACATTAGTTTTACCCCTAGTCTCTTGGCCTTTTGTGTTTCCTGATTTCCTTCCAGAGAGGTTTTCCTTGGTGTATTTTTTTCCACTTCTTTCCTTTGCACTTCTCCACTTTTTTATTTAGTCTTGGTCCTCTTTAATATTTTCCATCCTTGCTCCTTGTCTTGCTGGGCCTCCTACTTTTTGGGCAGTTAAGGTATAAATGCTCGTATTCATGGCACCCTCGACACTTAAATGGCAACTGCTCGTAGTTTAGTTTTTTATAGTGATACCAGTTTCCAACTGTGATTTTGATTGCCTACAGTAATCCAACTTCTAGGTCCACCTCCACACAGATGCAAGCACAAGAATATTGATCTTTTGGGCTTTCCATGTCGATATACTTTCCCAGGGCGTTTCCTTTTGCTTGGAGCTATTTTGGGTTCCAGCAGTGCATAGGCAAGTTTGGAAGCCTAACCCACACTGGGATGGCTTTGGGGGTATCTTCCTCGGGATCAAAGTTCAGTGTCCAGCCATTCAGAGCCCAGTGAATTACTCTATTAGCACCCAATCTACCAATGAGAGTGCCACGCCAATAGTGTCATCCAGCGGCAGAGCAACTACTGGTACATCCTTAATCTGCTTAACGAATTTCAAAGGGGATCCATTAACAACCCTCTTGCTTTGTGTAGTGATTAGTTTCTTGAATACTTCCAATAATGGGGCAGAGGGTGGCCCTCCACCCTCCTCAGCCACCATTGCAACCGTGCTAGCCTCTCAACCCCAGCCCTAGTCCCCTATGCTAGCTTCCGATCCAGATCTTTGAACCTTCACCTGAACCCCACCTGCAACAAACATAATCCCTGAAGGGATCTCATGACCACATGTGATTCAAGCTATTGCATGCAGGGGGACGATGCAGCTTAGAGATCTCAGCCACCCAATGCCTCCCAATCCGATCTCAAACCTGCGCACCAGCACAGGCCAGCCAGCGATCCGACGAGGTCTACGAGGAAGCAGTCTTGACTTTAGAATCTCCACCTTTTCTATATTATTTCATTATGTTACTTTACTATTTTTTTCTTTAATATAAAAAACATTTTTCCAAAAAAAATATATTAATTTATAAATTTTTTACATTAACAAATGTCATTTAAGAAATGTGGGTGGTTCATACTATTTCTTTGTGTTGCTTTACTAAAACATTTAAAAAACAATAAAAAAACATTTTTCCAAAAAATATATATATTAATTTATATATTTTTTACATTAACAAATGTCATTTAATAAATGTGGGTGGTTCATACTATTTCTTTGTGTTGCTTTACTAAAACATTTAAAAAACAATATTAATTTTACAAAGGTAAATATCATTTAATAAATATTGAGGTTTGCCTAATATCTAAGATAGATTTATCTTAGTTTACAATTGTTATTTGATTATGATAATTATAACTATCATCCATGTTTTTTATTTTATTTTTATTTTTAACAAGAACGGTTATGTTGCATTAATCGGCATTCTGGCAAGCCAGAATCAGAAAGTTACAAAACGGAAGAAAGTTGGTGACCTCTAACAGTGCTGCCAACCTTCTTGTGAAAGTCTTGGGAGACAAATCCCATCTGCGTCTAGAGCTAATTCGAGAAAATGACAAAAAATGCTTACATGAGTAAATTCTCACAAACTGTAAGCAAAGTAGAAGACAAAAGCAAAGCATTAAACCGAGTGGGATGAATGCCCCTTAAAGAAAGGATCCAACTTTTTTCTGAGAACCTAAAGAGATGCTAGAGGCCGCCTCCTTTTCTCTATGCGCCTTATTGGACTTTCGCCCTCGGGTAAGGGGTGGAGACGGGACTGAAATGTCTTTAGGTTCAGAAGTTTCCACAGAGCCGCTAGAGGGGGTTGAAACAGCCAGACCTGCTGGGGCAGAGGGTTCAGGATCTGAAGCCCGAATTTCCCTCACTACTACTGATTCTGGGGGGACGGGATCCTGAAGGCTTTCGTCTGCTAGAGGATCTTCCTTAACTGTTGTTGCTTCTAGATCTAGGACTTCATCTTCCTTCAACGCATCAAAGTTGTTTTTATTTTCTAGTGTTGCCTCTACTGCATGAGTGGCCTTCGGGGCCTGGGCTGCCTCCCTTCGCCTTGGCTTCCTTCGCCGGTTAGTTACTGGCTGAAAATCACCTTCTTTGGCTGGTCCTGCATCCTCAGAGGCTTTGGGGCAGCTTTTTGCGAAATGACCGTAAGCGTGGCACTGGAGGCACTTAAAAGGTATCTGCTCGTAATCGAGCTCTTGGATATGGCACCATTCTCCCAGGGAGAGCTGAATGGCTTCCGGAAGTCCTTTCTCGAGGTTAACCTCAACACAAATATGAGCGCAGGTAAATTAGTCCCCTTTTGGCTCCGCACTGTCCAGGAACCGCCCAAGCTTATTTCCAATGTCCTCCAGAGATCCTTTCCCCCAGAGATGTAAGGGAAGATGAGGCAGCCTAACCCAAACAGGGGCTGCGGTGATCTCAACTCTAGGATTGAAATCTAGAGTCCAGGGGGCTAAGAACAACCCCCTTGACCCCATGAAATAGGGTCCAGATCTGAAAACTAGATCACGGTCCTCTTTCCGCAAGAAGCTGAAGACAAAAAAACCCCTGCCTACTGCATGCAGAGAAACGATTCCATGCATCAGCGGCTTCCAATGGTCTTCCATCCATGCCTCCACCGATTTGGGGCTAGGCCATAACCTCGTAAACTTTCCAATGAGGGAGTTTTCTGCTAGAAGGAGGGCAAGATTGCAAGGCTCCTCTGGAGATAGCTCCAGAGAAGGGATCTCCTCCATCTTCTTAACAAACTTAGACGAGAGAGAAGGCTTGGCTTTAGGTCCTGTAGAACGGACTAATGCTTTGAAAGCTTCCACTGGATCTTCTCCCATCTCATTAATCAGATATGGGGCCATCGTAGCAAGGCGGCGACCACCAGAAGACAGGAGCCAACACCACTACTCCAAAACGCATGCAATGAACGCTCAGAAATGTCGATCCGCGGCCCAACTCAGCAAACCCTTTGGCTGCTACAGACAATCCATGCCCCTGCAAACAAAGAACCAGAATGAAGGCGACTAGGGTTTAGGCCCTAGCCGCGTTGAAACACCTCGCTTCATTCCGCCGGGGAGAGAAAAAACATCCCGAAACCAAAATTTATTGACATCTTCCTTATCCATTTATGAAAAAAAGAACTATCATCCATGCTTATGATATTAATTTAATTACTTTTGATTTATTATGTTTGTTTATGATTAAATAATTTAGATTTTTTTTTTCTTCAGCATAGAAAACTGACACCAGCTAGTGTGTCGTGTAGCAACAATTGTATGTCTTGGGTTAGATTCAAACTTGAGTGTAGAGGGTCACAACTAACCCTCCCAATCATCCCATCTGCAGCCCGTTGACATGTTCCCTTAGGTTTATAGGAGTTATGGAGCTCGATGTTATTACAAATGTTTCCAAAGTTAGACTTTATATATTTGTACAACAAAAATGCCAAGAAAATATGTGTTTCATCCTCTACTTTATTTATCTAATTAATTTACATATTTTTCATGCTAAGATGTTTTCAATTTTGTCCAAGGCCCTATTTCACTATGAAGCTCATGGGAATTTTTTTTTTATCTTATTTTTTGAGTTGGAAATAATAATAAAAAAATAGTTTTGATCTTCTAACCCAATGTTAGTAATTATGCTTTAAAGATAGTTATGATAGCGCTTTTATAACATTTTTTTAACCTTGGGGTGCATCCTCCTCCACTCTACCCCAATGGTTTAACCAATAAACCACAACTCTAGTCCAACATTTTTTCAACCTTGAGTGACTTTTACTAATGTTTTATGCAAAGACAAAAAGTCTATCGTTCTTCATGTTTTTTAAACAAAAAAATGAGAAAATTTATATATTGAAAGGGTAAATATACATCGAGATCATGCACGTAGTAAATTGTTCAAAATAACCAGACATGGCAAGTCCATTATAGAGATACCTTCTTTCATCTCTTGTTGATAAATATAAAGAGAGAGTCCTTCATATCCTATTTTATTTCCTCTTATAGTATAAACCCTGATAAATTATTACATAAAAACAGACAAAAAAAATTATTTAGACAAAAAGAAGAGGGACTGAACATCATTCCTAAAAACCTCCACCACTTGCTTGGATAGTGGAAGTCTCCTCCATAAGTGTATTTTCAGCATGCTCGAACGCAGGGGAGTTTCCTTCTTTGCCTTTGTCTTCCAACTCCACCTAGATGGCTTTTAAAAACTCCTTTAACTGATTGAACTGGGTCTCATTTATTTCATTGACATTCATAAACTGCTCTTAAAGTCGACGCTTGGTATCTAGAGTTCCCTTTAGCCACTCCTCGTATCTAGTTACTTGAAACCGCTCCATATCCTACAACCTTCGTTGAATATCTTCCACCTCTCCACCTTGCACCAAAATATGCCCTTCCATGTCTTCAATACAAGAGTCCATGCCCGAGAATTGCTTAATTTTATCGAGCATTTCCCTGGATACCTCATATACACATTTGAGCATCTTCTTGTAATCCACCATGTGGTTTTTCAGCTACATTATTTCACCCATAATCCTTTCCAGCACTTTTTCCTTAGCATCCATGGATGCAAAGTCCAGTTTGTTGGTAGAGAAACTTTCCTTTCTTCCTTCCCAAATCATACTCGTGCTTATGGAAACACTTGAATTGATCTTGTTCTTGATCCTTCCAAAGAAGACATGCCTTATATCATGCAGAGAATTTCTCAAATACATTGCCCCTACCTTCGCATTCATGCCAATGGACGAAAAACAACTAAGATGTGACTTCGCCATCTGTGATCTTTTAATGATCTCTAACGCTTGTCTTCTCTTGGGATCCTTCGACTACCACCCATTCAAATCAAGGTTTTGAAATGAAACCCCACTATGAATAGTGGGAGTAAGGGTGTCATGAGGTCGCCCGTTAATCCTTTTAAATCTAGATTCAAAAATATGTTCTCGTAAGGTGTAGTGGAGAGGTCTATCTATTGTCCATAAAAGCATGAAATCTATTTAACTATGGGGGTGTTCTGATCGATACTAATTTCACCTTGCTTAAGACAAGATCCCATGATGGCAAGCTTATCTGCTTCCTTATTATTCTGCCTCCTAATGTGGAAAAAATGAACCTTTGAGATATCCAAGATAAAATACACAATTCTTTATTGTACTCTCCCTGGTGCTTTCTCTTTAGCTTCTTGGATCTTCCTCATCTTTTGAATGACTATCTTCAAATTTGCAAAAAACTGATAGTTTCCCATGGTCATCCTCGCCATTTCCTCTATGCCTTGTATTAAGGAAGCCCATTCTGCTTGGTTGTTTGTTCGTCTACCCAAACTCCAGGCATAATAATGCATCTATGTTCCTCTTGGGTCAAAATTGACCCCTCTCGCACCTACCTCCCCTAATCTCATTCTTCATGTTAACTAACACATGCTTGTGCAGTTAGTACGTGATCATAACCTTAACCTTACTCTTGATAGACGAAATCTTAACTTCTAAAAGGAGGATTAGATAAGGCATTTTTCTTTATTAGAAGGTTATTTATTACAAAATGCTTATGGATTTACAATGCCAAACCTCATATGCATATATAATCATCAAGGTGACAAGATTAATGATGATGACGATGAAGAAGAAGAAGAAAATTACCATCCACTGGGACCAAATACATTAAAATTCAGTCTGTTGGACCTACAAAATACATTAATAGCTTTGATTTGTCAAGTTATTTCTATAGTCAATTAACTTTGAAAGGATTTTTTCAAGATTGTTGATTCTTAGGGGTTCATAAGTTACGAAGACTGGCGTTATTACAAATGTTATGAAAATTGGATTCAATGTCCATGTAGGGTAGGTATTCTATGTGACTTGGTTAGACGAGGAAGACTTCCATAATCTGGTTAGAACTAATTGGGTTGCATATAGTGAAGATGATCATACCTCTACGACTATCCAGTTCCTCGGTAACTTCAAGAATCTTAAGGCACTCACCATCCCATGGAGCAAATATTATTGGCATAGGAATTAGCAGGCACTTATATTTCTTGAAGGACAATTGGCTTCTTTTTATCATGCTAGTCTAGGAGTCTACATTACTGATGAACAACGTGCTCATATTTCGCGTATGGAGTCTTATAAGAGAAAGATTTTGTTGCAGGAAGAATCTACGATCATACTTAAAAGCAGGGCCTCCCAGCTTCAAATAGGTGATAACAATTCCAAGTATTTTCATATTTTTTTCAAACATAGAATCCATATTAATTCCAAATGGGAAATTGAGGGTCATAGCCATAACATGGTCTTGTTTTTTAATGGCATTGTCAATGTTGGTATTAAACATTTTGAGGGTCTTTATAAGGAAGATAAAGAAGTTCATATTGAATCCATTATGGGGGTTTTATACCACATGTTGAGGATTGTCTCTAATGAACATATTGCATCCCTAAATGCCCCCATTATGAAGGAGGAACTCTTAAATGCTATAAAATGTATGCACTTGGACAAGAGCCCGGGCCCTGATGAATGACCAATTGAATTTTATTTTGGAATGTTTGATATTATCAATGGTGCCATCCTTAGGGTTATTGAGGAATCTAGGTCTAGAGAAAGAATATTGGCTGCTTTTAACTCTAAAGTTTTAACTATGTTACCTAAAACAAATAATGTGAAGCGTATGGATGATCTTCGACCTATTTCGATGTGTAATGTTGTTTATAATATTATTGCAAAAGTTATTACTGTCAGACTGGAGATTATATTGTCCAAAGGGATCTCACTTGAGCAACTTCCCTTTCTTAAGGGGAGACAAATTCATGATGCTTTCAGTATTGCACAAGAGGTATTGCACTTGGCCAAGATAAATAAATTTCTGACTATCATTATCAAAGCCAACTTACTAAAGCATATGGCGGGGTGAATTGGATCTTTCTCAGGCTTGTTCTCTTACATATTAGTGTCGATCTTTCCATGGTTAACTAGATTTTGAGATATGTGATGTCATGATGGGTTTTGTCATCAAACCCAATGATTACTCTGAAGAAAATCTAACTTGATAAAATGAATTTGCTCATTTACACATTCTGTCAAACACTTACAGAAACTAGGGTTTTAACTTAAATTAATGGAAAGTAAAACCACACTTCTGAAATGTACTTCAAAATTTCTGTCAAATACTGAAATCATCTTTGAGCACATGAACACAATGATTTTGGTCTAAGACCAGGAAAAACCCCACTGCTTGGGGAAAACCCGAGAAAGAATTTTTTTTTAAAGAAGAATACTCAGAAAATTTTCGAACAACTTAGGAAAATTATTTCAACCCTTACTGGAAAATTCATCCAAACTGAACCAACACCAAAAATACCTCAAAATCTGCGCAAATAAGTGTTGAACAGGTTGTTGTACGACCTCCACACGTGTTTGTATGGACTGTACTTTCTACCACACGTGCGTTGTATGGATTGTCCTTTCGGTAATAAATCATGCCTATAGAATCGTGCCAAAGGTGCATGCAATAAATGTAGTTGTACAGCCTGTTGTACCTTGCCTTAATTTCTCTGCCTATATGGACTTCTTAGTCTATTGTATAGATTAGTGCAGGATACCTCGATTTCTATGTTGCTCCTTGCATTGGGATTTGTGCCCACTCTAAGGTATCTCTTCTTTCTCATTTTTTCTATTCTCTCTCTCTCTCTCTCTCTCTCTCTCTCTCTCCTCATTAATGGTGAGTGCTCTTCATTTGTCCTCTCTCTTTGTTTTATACTTAACTTTTGTAACTAGCTTTATCAACTACCTAATCTAGGGTTTATATTCATTTAGAAAATCAAGGGTCTACATCATAACTCACTTTTTAATAATAAAAACTTTAATTATTAAATACATCATTTAAGTGTGACCCACTTTTCTAAAGTATAAAAACACATTCACTTTATTTACATAAACGTCACTTTGTTACATAAATACATAAGGACCTTTGGAAAAAAACATAAATACATAAGGACAAAAGTTTTTGCTCCTCTCATCACACTCACACCAAAAACATGGGAGGACCTTCAGAGTTAACTTTTCAACATACTCAAAAGCGGATTTGAACTGGTTGATTAAGATAATTGATGGAAAGATAAATCAATGGCGTAATTCCTATTTGTCTAAGGTTAGTCATTATATATTATTGAAGTCCATTTTGGAAGGTTTACCCATTTATTAGGTCACAGTGACACATGTGCCATCCTTTGTTCTTACACAAATAAATAATATGGGATTCAACTTTTTATAGAGAAAGTCCCACGATGGAAAACCATTTCATTGGGTCCCCTGGTAAAAACTTTCCCTTCCAAAACAACTAGGAGGATGGGGCCTCATGCAACACCATTATTTCTCAAACGCTCTGGCAGCGAAAGGTATATGGAGAATATTGAATTACAATGGACTATGGTTTAAGGTTATACATCGTAAATATATTCATCTAATGACCATATAAGACCGGCCCATATCACATGGTATTCAATACAGATAGGTCTCTATTTTTGGAAAGATATCTCAACTGCATTCCATCTCACTGGCAATTGGATTTCTTGGCATATTGGTAATGGTCAAATTTTCAGACTGGATTTGACAAATGGATTGAATCTAGGATAGATTGTAGATTGTCTGTGCACATGATAGATCACCTTACAAATCATGGTTATATATTTCTAAATCGCATTCTTGCCACATATTATCTATTCCTTTTCATCAAGTTTGACTTACATATGACATTACGGGGTTTGTGGGCGCGGATAAGATTTTATGGGATAGTTATATCCATAATCTTGAGCATTGGCATATACATATTTATGATAAGGATGATACTATTCGATGGACTAAGAACTCGTGTGGGGGAGTCTACCTTCTAAAATATGGATACATTACATTGAGAGAAGAATAAGAACTTCATATTCCAGACTGGTGTATGGGTTAGCTTTGGAATTTAAAATGTCCTCTCAAAGCAAAGATCTTTACGTGGCTATCTTTGGCAGGTATGATGCTTGTATGGGATCATATTGTGAAACTTTTCATGACTGGGCTGCGTAGATGTACCCTATACCACATGCATGGCGAAGATCTCACACACATTTTCATTTGATTTTTTTACATGATAGAGATGTGGCGTTATGTTTTTGATATTACACATATCCCCTTTGTTTGGGATGGTATTGATCTTAGTGATGCATTTCAATGATGACTAAATAATTCCACATTTATGAACTACAAGGCCCCGCCTATTCTATTTATTTGGGGTGCCTAGATGGCACGAAATAAAGCCATTCTCCATGACTCCTATATCCCACCTTTTGCATATGTGGCCACGAGTCTTGTAATACTATAGCATTTCCCTCAAATATCTAAGGAAAAGCCTATGAGGAACATTGTTCATGAACATATTGATAAGAACTATGGATGGTGTATCTTTGATGGAGATGCTAATGGGAATCCTAGTGTGGGTGGTTCGGGAGGGGTGATCTACATTTCTAAAGTCATTTGGTACAAATTTGCTGCAAATATTGGGCCTACATCCAACAATATGGTAAAATTATTCGCAATCTACTTGACTTTGAAGCTTACTACTCATCTGAAAATCAATCAATTACAAGTTTTAAGGGACTCTTTGCTTATGGCATATTAGCTAAACCACAAGGCCCATTTTAGGAACATTTACTTGTCCCCTATCATGGATAAGATAGAAATATTTCTGCCACTCTTTAGATGCATCTCTTTCCAACATTTATAGAGGGAACATAATCAACATGCATATCTTTTATCTAAGCAGGGATTACTGATGCACGAGGATTCATCACAACTTTGGGCTTACGACAAAGACTTTATCATGGAGATGAATCGTAGACCACTTTTGGCTCCCTTTAGCCCATAATCTGGGTCGTTTTTGTTTATGAGCAGAGACTTTTTGTTTTACTCAACTATATTAGTGTATGTTGAACATATTATTAAGTGATTTTTTAGGTACTTATGGTGGTTTTTTTAATGTTGGAAGATACTTAGAAGACAATGAAGATGATATTTTGTATGGATTTCATACCTATGAACAATATGGTTCACAATTTTATCGAATAAAATTATGGACTGTGATCTTTTTTTGGGGAAAAAAAGAGGTTAGGTATTCTAAGAGAAAGTGTTTTTCATCATCTTATAGATTTCATAAGTTCTTTCATGCCAAGGCGTTTTAGGTCTTGTTCACTCCTTCATTTTACTAAATAAGATACATTTAACCTTAAAATAAACGTGTTCCCTAGATATGGTGTTAGGTGTGTACCATGAAAGGCTACAGGTCATACGTTAAAATCAAATTGGTTCCCTTGGGGTTATTGATTAATATGGTGGTTGGAGTAGAGTTTCATTCTATTCAAATGTTCCAAGGAAGGAGAGATCCAACACAATTTTCCTTGGAAAAAAAGAGTGTGCATCATGAAAGACCTTTAATCACTATTATGTTATGTCTTTCTATTTTTTATTGTGATGAAACCTATGCTATTGTCATATTTAGTTGGAATTTTGACTTTGGGTTGCTTGAAATGTATAGTATTTTGCATACTTGTGAAAAGTCTTGAACCTCACAGTTTAGGCTTTAAACATGACTAGCAAATGCCATCTATGCAAGCTCTAAACAATCCTCCTCTCAAACTTCTTTAATAATATATGTAGCGTTGATAAAATTTAATGCTTAAAAGAATAGATTAATATAAAATTATGTCAGTTTATAGTTGTTACTAGTTAAGTGAGTCTAAACCAGGTGGTTGTGAGGAAAATTGTTATGCACGTGAGTTCAAATCCCACTTCGTGACATGATGTTCCTTGTGAGCTATTTGTTGAATACCATGATCATTATGAGATTGTTGATAAAGTCGTTTTTGACATTATGCAAACTCTGATTTACTATGTGGACCATCGAGTAAAAGCAATTTATAATTGTTATTTAGATAGACCAAATGATCAGCTCCACCAATTGTCATCAATATCATTGTACATTTGGCTAGTTTTCTATTAGTAGGTGTAAAATTGAATATTCCTTAATGAAGCGTAATAATTTACGTTCATGAGTATACTAAGCATGTTATCCATAGTAGGTGTCCAATTGGATCCTCATCAATGAGGATTAATAATTTACTTTAATGAGTATATTAAGAATGTTATCCATGACTGTGGAGAAGGTTCATGAGTATACCGAGTAAAAGAATTTATAATTGCTATTTAGATAAACCAAATGATTAGCTCTACTAGTTGTCATCGATATCATTATACGTTTGGCTAGTTTTGTATCAATCAATGTCCAATTGAACTCTCCTTAATGAAGCGTAATAATTTACGTCCATGAGTATAATAAGGATGTTATCCATAGTACGTGTCCAATTAAATCCTCCTTAATGAAGTGCAATAATTTATGTTCATGAGTATACTAAGGATGGTATGCATAATAGATGTCCAATTGGATCCTCTTAATGAGGTGTAATAATTTTCCACAAAATTTTCCCAAAATTTTCCACAAAATTTTCCCAAAACAAAAAATAAATAACATAAAACATGATAAATATTATATTTTTTATTTTTATAAAATAAAATAAAAACAATTTTCCATTTTATTATTATAGTTTAAATATTTTTAAAAATCATACACATACCGAATACATCCCTTTCAACAAGAATGGCTATTTAATTTAAGCTTACATAAAAAACGTATTATTTATTTATGAGAAAAGGTTACAAAAGGATGATTGAATGGCAAAGTTACTTAATTTTGCTTCCAAATTTCTTATAAATTTGACATGTACTTTAACGAGTATAATGTAATCGATATTTTATTATACTTAATTATGAAAAAAAATATTTATTTGATGTATTAAGATTTAAAATTTAATTTAAAATATATATTTTAAAATAATATATAATAATAAATAATTCATGATGTTAATATGAAAACTTATTTTAATATATTATCTTAAGAACAATATTTTTTTAATTAATTAATTTAAATTTAAATTAATTAATTACTTAAAAATAATAATAAAATTGACCCTTTCAAAATCTTACTTTATTTTAAGTAAGTGAATACTAAACAATCTTATTTCCAAATTTATTATCCATAAAGTATATATATTTATATAATAATTTAAAAAAAAACCTATAGTATTCAAAGTCTTGTCACCTAACCATAATCCCACCTACGCATGTGATACATAATCTTTATCCAATGGTACTGTAGATTTCACTTGAAATTCTCCTTTTAGAGCTTTATATATAAATGAAACTAACTTGTATTGTATTTTAACAACAATCATTGAACGTAGACCATTTTTAGTGGAAAATCCATTTTATTTCGAAAGAATTAAATAAAGTTGATCACATACTCGAAATTTCAACAAATTTTGCTATATTTGTAGTTAGTAGGTTGAGCAAAGTGTTAGTAAAATATCTAAGCCAGAATATGTTTCAACGAAATTGAACTTGGGTGAATGGAATGAAATCCATTTAACCCCACTAACGGATCACTGTATTATTGACATTTTTTCAGTGGAAAAACCACCTTTTTGATATTTCGAAGGAATCAAAGAAAGCTTACCACACATAGGAAATCTCAACAAACTTCGCCACATTTGTAATTCGGTAGGTCGAAAAAACCGTCAGCCGGACATCTAAACCATAACAAGTCTTAACTGAATTGAACCCAAACAGATGAAATAAAATCCATCTAACCCCACCAACAGACCACCATATCATTGAACGCATACCATTTTCATTATTTTGTTGATATATTAACATTAAATGTCAATTTATAAATAAATAAGAATGGAGGCTTCGCATTTTTCACGAAATAATATGAAATGTTATGACTTCATTATGAGGAACTCGAATAAAAGGTTATTAACCCGAGGAGCCAACCAAATTTAGCAACTACATTCCAAAAGTGAGGGTTTTTTGTATTGTTTATTCAATTGTTATCGACCCACATGGGCCCTACCGCTTTTAAAAGATCGATCAATTGCTTTTCAACACATGCTTCTTAATCATCAAATGTCATGTATTTACCCGAATCTTTATCTTTTCAAGAAAATAAATAAATCATGGAACATTATATACTCTATAATTCGCCTAATAACAGCACATTTAATTTAATTTAGAGGTATAGCGAAACACAATTTACTACTAAATCCAATTGATAAATAGACAAACTGATCTATATAATCCATACCATCGTACTTAATTATTGTAAAGTATAAATAAAGTCCAATGATTCTCTATCAAAATTACAAAATCACACCTTTAAATACACGTTAAAGATAACATTGTTAACAAGTCCACATTTAAAACTTAAATTCATAATTGTAACTTTACCTTTAGTCTTAAGTATAAGTACAACCTTAAACTTATCTACTTGCACCAAGTTGAAGAATAAATATATTTACATGCTTCTTAAAGGCCACTATTTAATTAGATATAATTAATTGATACTTGATTTATTATTAATTTATAAAGCTGCAAGTTGACCATTAGGCGAATTTGTATCATTTGAGTCCCCCGTAAAGCAATATAATACTTTTTAAATGCAACCAAAGAGTTGGCACATTCACTGTACAATGATTTAACATGGATTGAGCTATATGGACAAAGTTAAAGGTAGCGTGACGTGAAGTGTTGCCTAACATGGTTGGTGCCATAACGGATGGGATTAACATTAAGATTTTGAAAGATAGGAATGTGACAATATGTCAAATTTTTATTATTATTTAATTAATTAATTTTAATATATTAAATAAACAAATTAGGAAAATAGATAGTATATAAAATATAAGATTAAATTAGGATTTAATAAGTAGTTCATTAACGTAATGAATCATTTATTATTTATATTGTTTTAATACATATATATATATATATAATTTAAATTTAAATATTAATACATAAAATAACAATTACTTTTCATAATTAAGTATAATAAAATAATAATTACATTATACTTGTTCATGTTTGGATCTTTGCATATTATTGTTCGTTTGTATTTTCTAAAAACATAGAGAGAATCAATTTATTTTGTCATTTACATTCAGTTCGAGTGCTTTATTTGAAGGCAACAGATGGTTGCTTGAAAGCCTATCGACTCGACTCTAAGTTTTTTTGTTGGAGTTGGATGTATTGGTCCCTATTGCATGGATTGGCTAGATCTATGATAGTTTTACTCACTCCTCACAGGAAGTTTCTAAACACAGTTCATATCCACAACCTTTACAATGAATAACACAACTTTTGAAGTTTTGCATATAAGATTTGTGTTCTCTCTGTATGTGATTCTTATGAAAGGGTGAAGTTTTGCTTATAAGATTTGTGTTCCCTCTTAATGTCATTTTTGTGAAAGGGTTGACATCTTATTGTTTATTATTATTGTTATTATTTATTTTCCCTTTTTGATGAATTTATTTTGAAAAGTCTTTTACAAGTTATTTGATGATAATGGAAGAGCATGACGAGCCCTTCTATATGGCTTCTACATATCTAGCCTGGAAAAAACTATAATAATAATTCTAGGGTTTTGTGGTTTTCTCATGATAGTGATTGATTTAGGCTTGAATGAATCAACCTCATGAATAGTTATCATCGTATATTAATTAACCCCCGCCTAAATAAAATGTTTACGGTTACCTCTGATCACAGATGTATAGTTCAAAAAGGTTGTCCCTTTCGTTGTCCAATTGATTTCACCCAATTGCAGTTGCTAAGTTTCCACCAATACAACAATGTAGGATCTTTATGCATTCAAGAATAAAAAAGCTTTCAAAATTGTTAGCTATTTTCTATATGTATAATTTACCAAGTTTTTAGTGCAGTCTAATTTACTTGTTGTTGAAAGAACACACACACACACACACAAATCTCTCTCTCTCTCTCTCTCTCTCTCTCTCTCTCTCTCTCTCNATGTTGAATGTACAACGCGGAATATATTTGCATTCAACATTAAAAAAAATTGAATATATATATAATGAAACAAGCACTCAAGCAAGCCTTGAAATACTGAGCGCATACATAAATCCATGCATCTACACGTATTTATTTAACATGTTGATCCCATAGAGAGTTTTCTCATTGAAACAGGGTGAGGGTATCATATAAGTCAAAACCACAAATAAATGTACTTTCCATTCACAACATGCATGTAGAAGATTTGGGGATCTTTCTATTTCTTTAGTTCTCAACAGAGCACATATCATAACCTGGAAGAGAAATATCACATACTAAGAGACTACCTAACGACCTCAAGGAGTTGCTCCCAACCCATAATAGAAAGGTCATGTTCCTCTGAGGTTCTGCTATTTTGGTACTCTTTCTTTACCTGGTTATACTTCGTACACATTTTCCCAACCAACATTGCCCTAGCATTTATCTTCCTCGTCAACTGCTTTGGAGTTATGTACGGTGTCCTTGTCTTATGCTATCCATAGTCACCAAAATGAGATATGTCACCATGGTGAAGTAGACAAACACTTTGTCAGTTCATTTGTGGTGTTACAACTTCATTGTTTTCTTTGCTACTAAGACTGACATGGAGTAATAGTTTGCTTAATTTATTGGTTGCAACCATTGGAAATCCCCTCTATCCATGGATATGGATGCTTCACCAAAACATTGAACATTTGTGTTTGTAAAGGTATACAAATCATTAATCTTTAATTCTTTTGCATGGAATTGCCACAGTATTCTAGTACTGCTTGGGGTTTGAAAATACAAAGATACATATCCTCAGACAAAACAAAAACTATAGAGATTCATATCATGCGTGTGGATCCACACTCAAAAGAACTAAGTTTTGAACAAAACGTTGGAAAAATGATTGCTGCTTTTTTTTCCTTGCAGCTTCACAACAATGTAAATATCCCCTGTAAATAAACAATCCACATAACATTTGCTATGATGAATGTCCTAGAATTTAGTTAATGCTCAATCCCTGTATTTTATTTTTCTCTTTCTTTCAAACCATTAACTTACAAAAGTACATATTCTATGTGCAGATACAACATCATGCCAGAAAATGGCCCACTGTGCCTATTATTTCTCTAGAACAACTTCAAACATCTTGAACAAGGACATTCCATCTGCTACCAGTAAAGCATTTTGGCTCCTTTGAACAGTTTATAAATCTTGAACAAAAAACTACTAAATGAATTAGACAACTTCCTCACAAACTTCTGCTTTTCAAATACTTTGACATTGATATTTTGATAATGCATGTGTCTATATGCATTGGCAGTTTCAATTTTTTTTGTCCTATGTTAGAAACCATATAACATGTAGATAACATATACAATATCTGTAGTGAATATCATGTATTTTTGTCTCTTCCCATTTTCATTTTATGAATGTATACAAGTAGAACCGATTCTCTATCCTAATTAAGTTTTTTATGCTTTTTTATTCTTATTGCATATACTCTCGAGAAAAATTATGAAATTTTTATATTTACATGCACTGACATTCATAGACATTTGTTTATTGTTATGGAGAAAGATAGTGACACCTTCAAATGCACATGATGAACAATCCTGAAACTTTCAAGACATTCAATTTTTTATAGTGCATGTATCTTTGTTCCTATGTCAAAAAACATATAGCACACATAAAGCAGATACAATATTTGCAAACGATATCATTATTTTTGTCAATCTCATTTTATGAATGCATACAGGTGCAACTGGTTACTATCCTAGTCAAGCTTTCTTTTCCTTTTTTTATTTTCTTTTGCACTTACTCGGGATGTTAAGAAATATCAAATCTTTTCATGTACATGCATTGACATTTAGAAAAAAAATGTTTCATGCTCTAGAAAAAAAACTAATGGCACATACAAATGTGCATGGTGAATAGTATTGATATTCCTCTGATCAACTTCTTCTTCACCCTTTGTCACATTCAATTTTTCCATGTGGCTATGTCAAGGACATTACCACTTTGTGGCTCTTATTTCAATTATATTTTCCCAATATTTTTTGTTTAAATTTGGGTAAAAATTCAAGAAGAATTGTTGGATTTGCAAATGTAAATTGTTGAGATTGAACAATCTGAGTGTAATAGGGGTATTTGAGGGTGTTAAATCCATTTGTGCATTCAAAAATGTAGTTTCAACAATGAAAAAATGCAATTTTACCATAGATTGTATGATTGGATTCAGATGATGATAATCGATAGAAGTCCAAATCACATAATGTTTAGAATAATTGATAATCAATAACACATTTGACAAACGATATGCAGGGGAGGAGCATGCTTGTCAGGATTTTTAACTTAGGTCATTGTCATAACAACTACTCCAAGTTTCCATTAGACTATAACTTGATGGACAAAAATGGTGGAAGCATTTTTCATCCCACCCTTCACACTTAAGTAAGAGTGAGATTCTCATTAGCTGGCTAGTGCTAATACATGCACTGACAAGAAATGACCTCAAGTGTGGAAGGGTATTCCATGCTCTTTCTCGTAGTATCTAGCATAAGGATTTCAAACTAGATGAAAATGTATTACTTCACTTACTTTATCAACAAACCATTAGCTCATATGCCATACTATTAAAGGATGTGAGGGTTGAAGTTGGTCCACTTATGCGTGAAAAGCATATATAAATAATAATATTAATCCATTTTCAAGATCACACCAAACTATACACCAAATTGTTGTATGAGATCTCTTTTATTTGTGGGACCCCCTCCATGCAATTATTTGACTACTTTAATCAATGGAAGTGGGCATACCCTCCCCCTTTTAGATTTGAACCTATAACCTCTAAGGATGAGACGCATGTTCTTAACTATAAATAGATAGATAAAACTCTAAAAACATTTTTTACTTACCAAACCAAATTACTTTATTTTAGGATGTCAATGTACAAAAATGACTCTTTACACTATGGAAGTCTCCCTTTGGATAACATGCCATAATTTGTGGGTATTTACTTTACCAAAATAGTCTAAGAACTTCCACCTATCCCCTTCCCGTTTTCACATGCATGGGAATTCACACAGGAGTACAAGCATGCCATTTAAAAGAAATTGATAAACATTTTCTCTTACACTTTGCAAGTTGCAACATACTAGCAAATCATGCAAAAATTGAATTTGCATATTAGAGATTGACAATTGTTGGCTTAGAAAACGATGTGGGCAAGAAGTAGATAGTTGAGAATAGAATGAAAGGGGCAACTAACCCTTGATGTTGAACATATGAGATGAGTTCCAATCGACTAAACCAAGTCCATCATTTGGATACTCTCATTAAACCCTTGAATCTAGTTGTCACAATATATTATTTTAACTTTGAGAAAAACAACACACATAATGTATAATGATTTAACCTTGTAAATAATTGAATAAAATATATTTATCTGCTTATCTTTTTTCCATTTTTAAATTTAACCATTTTTTCTTAAATTTTTAATTTATATTTCACCTCACCTTATTTCATTACATTCAAATATTTTTCTCTCCACCTTTTTCATTTTATTTTTTTTCCACTAAAAAAAACGCAATTCATTGTATTAATAATGAACCACATTGTTTAGAAGAGGCATGTGGCCTTACATATACCACATTGTTAATTGATCTTTCATACTATGACCAAATTCGAGGTTTTCAATAACTCATGACTGTAAAAAGAATACAAAAAAACTTCAATAGATGATTTTATGATAATAGAAGTGCTCATTAACGATGATAAAAGCCAAAAAAGTATGCATGCTTGATCTATGCTTCGTTGTTCCCGCTAGATCTTAATATAGTTGTGGACTCAAGTCAAACTTAGTGACAGTCTCCTCATTGCCTTCGTGTAATCTCCACATACCATCTGCAACTTGTATTCCCTGTTTAGAGAGTGAATATGCTTCCACATTTCTTTCTCTATATAGGTGTTAAAAGGTAATAATCTACAACAACCCCATATATCTGAGAATGTCTTCAAATATAGGCTTTAAGTAGATGTTGTTTGGGGGTTTCTTCAACTTTAATGAATTGATCACCAACAGTGAGTCACCAAACACTTGCAGCTTATGAACCCCTTTGGATATTGCAAATTTCAAAACTAACTTTAGCACCTTCACCTCTGCTTGATTATTTGTATTCCTCCCTAACCCAGCTGCAAATTTGAACCTTGATGTGTATCTAAGAGTGTAATAAATAAAATATACAAATATTAAATATTAGATAATATAAAAATAATAAAAAAGATAACTAATAGTTAGAAATGAGAAGGTTCCAACAATTTTTTTTCTTCGAATAGAGTGCAAGAGAATAGATTTTAAAGATACTTACCAGCTGGCCCAGATCTTTGTGACGAAAGATACTTACCAGCTGGCCTAGATGTTTGTGACGAAAGATACTTACTAGCTGGCCCAGATCTTTGTGACGAAAGATACTTACTATCTGGCCCAGATCTTTGTGACGAATAATGGTGAGAATCCAGTGAGTGCAGGTAGTGGTATAAAAAAGGTTCAAATTTGGAAGAATTCCATAGGGTTCCCAGGCCTCTGGAGGAACCTCTGGCACTGACCGCAACACTTTTTACTTTTTTCCAGAATAAGTTACCGACCTTGAGGAATTCTTGTTCCTCCAGTTTGGTCTCTTGGACTAGTAAGACATCGGGAGAGGAAATACAAATTAAATATTTCATTGCTTCTTCTTTCAGACGACTCCCTAATCCCATACAATTCCAGGAGACGACCTTCATTACTTACCTTTTGGGAGAGAGAGGCCCCCCCTAGAGGCCTAGCCTTGATGTCTTGTGATTCTGGGATTTGGCATACCGTCCAATGTTGATTGAAATCCTTGCAACTTGTCTTTGTAGGTTGCTACCTCTCTTCGTTCCTTAGTTGATTTCCTTCCTTTCTTATTTCTTTTAGTGATGGTGGTCGGAGGGCCTATTTCTCCGTCTTCCTCCTCAGAAGATTCATCCTCTGTTCTTGTTTCTTGAGGTTTAATTTGTTCTGTTGTTCCATGCACCGACACTTCTTTATTTTTAGGACTTTTATTTGATGGGACCTTTCCTCCTAGATTTGTCAATTTAGGGGATGGTGGAATTTCCAAAGCTTCTTCAACACCAATAGCTTCCTCTTATGAGCCATTGATTACAGAGAAGCTGTTTCCATTTTCGACTAGGGGTTTCTATGGAGCAGCTTCCTTTCTGGGCGGCGAGGAAATGATATTCCTCCCTTCCTTTCTTGTTCCAGATTTAGGGTTAGTTTTCGATCTTTTGACTTGATGGCAACCCTCTTCCTTTTCTTTCTCATGATGAACAAGTAGATTTTTTGAACAGTTCTTTTGAAAATGTCTGTATTCATGAGAGTTCCTACATTTGAACAGTAGTTTTTCATAATCCAGTTGTTGGAAGTGCTGCCAGTCCCCCACAGTTAACATGACTGCTTCTGGAAGGCCAACCTATAGATCCACTTCAAAATAGATTCAGGTACAAGAATATTGATCTTAAGTAATTGCTTTGTCAGTGTACTTGCCTAACCCATTTGCTATAGTTTGTAGAGAAGAGGGGGTCTGGTAGTGGATCAATAGATTCCTTGGGGTCCCATGAAGTAAGGCTCGCTACGAAAGTTAGACCCTGATCCTCGTTGGTGATAAATTCAAACAGAAAACCATCTTCCCACAGCGTAACAAGTGACACTGTTGGAGATTAGTGGTCACTAGCTCTTTTGGATATAGTTATCCATTGTTCTCGGAGAGGGCCAGAGTCTTGTAAACCAGCCTACGAGAGCACGATTTGCCAAAGACACTGCAATCTGCATGGGCTGGTTCGGTGAAGGTGGAAGAGTAATGATTGGGACATCAGCGAGATTTTGCAGGAACTTAGGGATGGGAGATGGAACATGATTCTTGTCTTGAGCTGAGATTAAACGTGTTGGGCCAGGAAACCGCACAAGGAAGAACCTAAAGCGCAAGAGGAAAAGCGGGCGCGCAATAGGATAAAAGTAGGTAAAGGACGAAAATGATGCGCATAGTAGAGGAAGCTGCGAGGAGGAATGGTGCGACAGAGGAAAAGCGCACCCAGATTCAGTGGAAGATGGGAAGGTAGAAGAGTAAAGGCTGGGAAGCAGCAGGTCATAAGACCGTAGGAGTTGAACTGATGGAAGACTAAAGGACAAAATTTTGCGGCTAGTCAGGACTTGTACAGACAGACTGAAAGACGTTTCAGCGACTAGTTATGGCCTACAATTAATGTAATGCAGGACGTTTTGTGGCCAATATGGTCTGTCATTAATGTAATAGAAGATATTTTGTGGTTGTTTGTGACTGTAATAACTAAGCTGTACTCAGTTGACCCTACGCGATCTTGTAACTACTATAAATAGAAGGAACGCACTCTGTATAAGGGTTAGCTTCATTAAGAGTTGGTAAGAGTAGGAGTAATGTGGAGAAATCAGAGAGGAGGCTGATAGTAGAAGGATGTTGAGCCGCGCAGTTGAGTGCGCGGACCATTTTGTAAGAGTCATCCTGAAACTGAGTGCGCAAGTAGTAGAGTAGAAGAGTTGATCCAGGCTGTGTGCGGATCAATAGGAGTTAGAAGAAAAGCATAAAGCAGAGAGCATGAGAGCAAGAAGAGTCTGAGCCAAATCGACATATCTTAAAACAGTCTGTAAGTCATAGACTGCAAGGTGCGATATATTTCTCATGCCAGATGAAGAGCACCTTGGTGGTTTTTACCCAGATGGGTTTCCACGTTATTTCATGTGTTGATGAATGATTGAGTGTTGAGTGTTGAATATTTAATGGTTAATGTTGAATGTTTGATTATCTTGCATTACTTATGATTATTGCTTGAATGAATGTCGCAATATTGATAAACATCGTGAATGAATGAGTGACTAAAGCATTGTCAAGCACTTGGTATTAATTCATGTTAAATTACTGTTAAGATTATAATTCAGTCACATCGCTGTCATTTACATTTAAGGAATCAACTGTGTCGCATTGTTGCACCAGTTGTTAAGTTGACAAGGATAAGGTTGTGTCACACGACGACTATGTTGCACTGTTGCGCCACTTCCGAGTAGTAAAAGACTCCATTCTTCTGACTTTGTCGAGCGCCTTGGCCATGCACCAAGGGACTTTAATCCCTCATCAATTGTGGAAACATGGTTCTTCCAGTTACACATTAAGATATCTCAGGTGAGACTACGCTTGCCTCGCAGGTGTTGCCGATTGAGCTTGCTCTATCGGGCTGATGTCTTGGGGTGTTTTGTTGGTGTTGTGTTGTTGTTGAACCTGGGTCATGTGAGTGGGGAAAAGTAGGCCAACAAATGGTTCCATTGTCGAGACCCGTAATCATTTGAGTTGAGGGAAATGTTGTGGCATCCGACAAAGAAGGAAATAGAGGATTGGTTGGAGTCTAAGACGTTGGCATTTGCACAAGATCGCGGTTGAGCACAGAAAAATGGAAATACCAGTACATATACTCTAATATTCACGAGATCTTCTTTGCAGAGTTTTCTATTGTGCTGCATGAGTGGTTGTCAAGATTGACAACTCGGTAGACAAATTTCCAAAGAAGAGAAGTGACCAAGTGGAGTGATCAGTTGATTCATGAGATAACCAGTGTAAGTAACCCCATCTCTAGAGCTATTGATTTTTGGGTCGACAGTATTTTGTAAGGGTACATTACTAAGTTTGCAGTAGAAACGATAACCTCATATAGTGAAGTCGAAAGAATTTTTTTTCCAAGGGCCATGAAGAATGCACTTATTATCTATAAGTACATGGATAAAGATGCTCATCTATGAGAAGGATATTTTGCAGTTAAGCAGTTAGGTCGCATATCCAGAGGAGGGGATATGTCGCAGACGACCTATAAAGACAATGGGAAATGGTGAGCTGAGATGTTCCGAGGAAGTATAGAACATGAACTAGAAGATGGATTCCTAAGGAATGGAAGGAGATTTAGGTCAAGAAAAAGAAGAAAGACAGTAGGAGGAAAACGAAGTCCTAGTCTATTTGAAGAAAGTGAGTACGAAGTTGAGTTGCGGCTAGATGAAGGGTCTTCCGACGAGGAAAAAGACTATAGCCCGATTTCTGAAGGAGAAGAAGAGTCTGATGAATTTACAGAGACACCGAGATTAGGACGCAACTACACCACACCAGGAGTATTGCCAGAGGTAAGGTCTAGAGTCTCATCTCTTGAAAGAGCTGTTAATACTGATAGTGCTAGTAATGGGACTAGCATGCAAAAGGGTACTCCTCCATTAAATTATTCATAAGACAACCCCAACACCAACTTAATGGCTGGGGAAGATATTAGATTACCCACATTGTACAGGAATGGAGCAGAAGATCTAGAGCAGCATTGGTTCCTTTGCGAAGCTGTTTGGATGGTTCGCATAGTTCATAATGCATACATAAAGAAAGTGAAGATGATTACAACTCTACGAGGTTGTGCGCTGGACTGGTTCATGAAGTTTTGCGTAGTACCAGCAGGAACCCCACATAAGACCCTTGATGAGATCGGACTTGTGATTATTTGTGAGTTCAAAAAACCAAAATCTGAGTCACAGTGCATCGCTGAGATCAAGGAGATAAAGCAATTGCCAACGAAATCCATATGGGATTTTGATCAGCGGTTTAAAACTTTGATGGCCAAAGTTAGTTTCCAGATGTTAGATGTGTAACATAAGGAGTGGTTTATTACTGTGCTATTACCACATATTCGAGCTCCTTTGATGCAACAGAAGATTGTGTCGTAGACAGAAGCGCTAGAACTAGCAATGAAGCTGGAATCCTCACCGATTGGAGATGGTGGCACATGAATGATGCAGATTCAGTCGTAGTTGGCTAATATGACCGTATAACTTTAGGACATTAAGAAGGGTAAAGAAGCGTGTGAGGACTCGTGGTGCACAATATGTCGAATGGATGGACACACCAAGGATAATTGTCCGTCATACATGAACTATATCTCATTGGGTGCACTAAATCCATTGAATACCCATGGGATACCCAAGTGATGAATATGCTAGAATAGAGGGCATCGCGACGAAGAGTGTCTATACTTACAGAAGATTGTAAGTACCCTAGCCAACCTATTTTGTAAATTTTACAAATTAGTAGGGCGTGACGAGAAGGATTGCAGAGCATATCAACTCTTGAAGGAGAAGACGATAGACACCTATTTGATGAAGAACGATTGACAGGTTCAGGATGAATAGGTGCAAGCACACTACCAACCTGTGCCTTTCCCATAGAAACAGTATTAGAAAAAGTATCAACCTCAATATGCATCACATAACCAATATGCGTCACAGAATCAATACTTACCGTAGCAACCACACCCTCAAGGACAGGGGGGTGGAAAATTCAGAGGAAGGGGAGTTGGAGGATTTGGCAGAGGAAGAGGTCAGGTTACATGTTATAATTGTGGACAGCTGGGAAATTACGTTAGAGATTGTCAGGAGCCTGCAAAGGCGTGTTCCTATTGCAAAGCGCAGGACCATAATGTGGAGCAATGTTCTTAGTTGATTGCGAAGTGGAAAGCTTGGACTGTCACAAGTCCTAACCCTGCGCAGAATCCGAATCCAAATCCAAATCCTAACTTGAATGTTCAGATGATTGCCTCTAAGCTGAGAGAGCCAAGCATTGATTTTGTAACATGAGGAGGTGATGTGGCCGAAGCCGATCAAGATATACCCCAAGAATAACCACAGGTGTGACCCCCGGCACAGAAGAAAGTACCATTCGACGTTCAAAAACAGAAGCAAGTATTTTTGGACATGCGATCAGAGTTCGTAGATCTAGAACAACCGTTAACCTTAGCAGAAGTCAGGGAGATGCCTGAACGATTCCAACAACTATTCTAGAATCATATTTCGAAAAAGGTTAGTAAGCTCAAGTCGTTTTAATAAATTTATCCAAGTAGCTATTTGGCTGGGGCCGTGGATTGTTTCCATCTCGAGGGTTTTAACCACGTCAAAATATGGGTGTGTTGATCTGTGATCTATTTGTGTGAGTGGTTGCTCTTGGTGTTCGGTCTTTTTGGGAGTACCCTATGTTCTCGAACATGAAGTCATCAACATTGTCCACGACATAAACCCATATCCCGCGCTTCTAGGGATATATTGGGCCATAGATAATTAGACCATTATAAATTTCAAGAAAAGGATCCTCTCATTCGAGGATGATGAGATGAGGGTAGTGCCGCCCATTGATCCACTGGAGGGACAAAAATACGTCGAACCAGTCAACAGTGAAGAATAGGGTCATTATCTAGACCATATCTATAATATCAGCACATTAAAAGATGATTATGTAAACCCGACAACGGATGGAAACCTGAGTTGGAGGAGTGCTAGTTCATGCACATTAGATTCAGGTTAGGCCTTAGAAAACTGGCAAAACAAATTGCATGAAGCCTCTATGAGGCGATGCACCAAGATTACCATATCTGTGCAACGAGTGGAAAATTAGTTGAGGGAGTTACCCACATATGAGGGTTTTCCTAACCTTGCAACCTTCATCGGTGAGTTTTAAAGACTGGTAACAGAGCTGCAACACTTGTCTGCGTTGGACTATGTATTGAAGGATATGCCCACCATATGGTGGGGTACACATAAGCAGTCCTTATTAGAATAACCACAGTGTAGAAGATTGTTGGAAGTTAGATTCAACGAGGAAGTCACCGTCATGAGTCAGAAGTACACAAGACTGTCAAACCCTGTCGAGCACATTAATCAGTGTCGCATAACATTTGAAGAATACCCACAATAGGAATGGGTCCATCATTTCATTAATACATTGGAAATGAAACCCAGAAACTGGTATACGTCCATGGAGCTGTGACAAGGAATTGAGGATTGGGACGAGGTGGTCACATAGTTCACGCACGCCTTTTCATTTGCTGATGACCAGCTGATAGTTGATGTTGTGCTTCAAGCAATTAAGGAAAAGATGTTCACTGAAATCCCTGTTGAAGTAGCGAGTTCCCACCAGTGCAACGCGACTATCCAGCAATGGATGGCTTGTTACAATATGGTTGGAGAACTAGATGATGATCCAACTAACATAAACATACTAGAATTGGAGGGCACGCGTGAAGTCGAAGGAAGTGGTATTTCAAGTGACCAGTTCCTCAAGCTGCTAAAAATCAAGAAAGTAAACATTGGCTCGCCGGAGAACTCGAAGTTCGCCAATATAGGAGATTATTGGGACGATACTATGGTATCAAAGATCACAGACTTGCTCCATGAGTTTCAAGAACTATTCCCTACTAATATCAGAGATGAAGGGAATAGTCGATGACCTCGGAGAGATGAAAATACCCTGGAAACCAGATGCTAAACCAGTTAAACAACGACCTTATATGTTGAATCCAAGGTATAAAGAGAAGGTAAAAGCATAATTGGATAGCATGCTTGACGTAGGAATCATTGAACCTGTTAAGGAATCATAATGGATCAACCCTATAGTGATCCAGGATAAGAAAACAATAGGTGAAGTCAGGATCTATGTCGACCTGAGGAAGCTGAATGACACATGCCTGCACGATTCATTCCCAACACCATTCGCAGATGAAATACTGGAAAGCGTCGGAGGACAAGAGATGTCTTCATTCACTAACGGCTTCTCTGGCTATCACCAGGTTAATATCACGAAGGAGGATTGACATAAAACGACCTTCATTATGGAATGGGGATGCTACGAGTATATGGTAATGCCCTTTGGACTCAAGAACGCACCTGCTATTTTTTCTAGAGTAGTAGTTTCTGCTTTTAAAGATTTCATACATAAATTTCTTGAGGTCTACTTTGATGATTGGACTGTGATTGGTCTAGTAAGAGACCATATTGAGAGTCTGCGCATGATGCCGGGTCTCCGTCGCCAGTATCAGATTGTGCCTAATTCAAAGAAATGTATTTTTTGCGGATCGTTTGGTGTACTATTGGGACATGTAGTACGTCACAACAGAATTTTGGTCGACCCGACGAAAGTTATGATTATCCTTGACTTGCCACCACCTACATCAGTCACACAACTCAGATCAGTGTTAGGACACACATGGCATTATAGAAAATTCATCAGAGGGTATGCAGAGATAACTGTACCTATGGAGAAACTGTTGAAGAAAGATGCGAAGTTCTAATGGACGGAAGCTTGTTAAGAAATTTTAGCTAAATTAAAGAACAAGATGGCCACCACGCCAATATTGGTATTTCCTAACTAGAAGAAGCAATTCCATGTCTGTCGAAGTGTCGTCTGTCATGGTCGACATAGTATTAACGCAGCCAGGTGAGGGTGTGCTTGACCACCCTGTTGCTTTTTCTAGTAGAAAAATGTCAACGATAGAGAAAAATTACATGACAACTGAAAGATAAGGCCTTGCCATGGTCTTTGTGTTGTAGAAGTTTCGACACTACTTGTTGGGTGGACATTTTAAAATGTACAATGATCATTCGACCTTAAAATACTTGGTTAACAAGCCAGTGTTGGGGGGGAATATCTGTCGATGGCTTCTCTTGTTTCAAGAATTTGACTTTGAATTCATTATTAAACCAGGTCGGCTGGATGTGGGACTTGATGACCTGTCAAGGATAGGAAGTGGCGAAGAACCAACCATCCTGCAGGATAACTTGCTCGATGCGCAACTATTTGTGGTCACTATGATTGATGATTAGAATAAGGAGTTTAATGCTATCATCCACTTCTTAAGCACATACTATGTGCATGAAGGATTCACCACTGTGCGAAAGAAACACTTAGTCGTTAAGGCTGCAGATTACACATTGATCGCGGGACACCTATACAAGATGGGACTTGATGAAATATTGTGACGATGTGTCTTTGACGATGAACGACATTGGGTAATAAGTGAAGCACATGCCGATATCACAAGAGGACACTATGCTGGAAATACAACTATGCGTGAAATATTGCAAGCATGGTTATGGTGGCCAGCCATACATATGGATACTAAGAGCTTTTGCTGGCGCTGTGATGTTTTCCAGAGGACAGGAAAACCGTCACATCATGATAAGATGCCGCTTGCGCTGCAGATAACCCTTCAAGCATTCGATAAGTGGGTTGTTTATTTTGTGGGTCCTATTAGTCTACCAGGGAAAAGGACTGGTGCATGCTACATTATCATTGCAACATACTACTTAACAAGATGGGCTGA
The DNA here is from genome assembly GCA_001517045.1 of Pseudotsuga menziesii. NCBI lineage: Eukaryota > Viridiplantae > Streptophyta > Pinopsida > Pinales > Pinaceae > Pseudotsuga > Pseudotsuga menziesii. Next base: position 168,243 of record LPNX010549682.1, read on the forward strand.
ATCTGCTTCTGTTAAGGATTACATTGCTGCGACTACGACGAAGTTTTTATTTGAAAACATGGTGACTAGATTCGACTGCCCAAAAATTATGCTAAGCAACCAAGGTACACATTTTGTTAACAAAATGATTGCTGAGATTACTGCAGAGTTCTAGATTCAGCATAGAAAGACGACACCCTATCATCCTCAGGAGAATGGAACGGTTGAAGTATTCAACAAGATTTTGGAGAATGCATTAACCAAAGTATGCAATGTGTGCCGAGATGATTAGGATCATAAAGTTTCAGCTGTGCTATGGACATACTGTACAACTTGCAAGTGACTGCCAAGACACACTCCATTCAGATTGGTGTATGGACAAGTAGCTTTTGTGCCGATGGAATATATTGTGCCGAGCTTAAGAATTGTTGCATTGACGGAAATGACAGATGTGGATGCTGTCAAGCAAAGTTTGTCGCAGCTGGTCCAGATGGAAGAAGAACGCTTCGTCGCGGGATTCCATCAAAGCATGGAGAAGCAAAGGTAGAAAGCATGGCATGATTGCCATATCAGAACTAAGCAGTTCAAAGTCAGAGGACTTGTTTTGCTGTATGACAGTAAACTTTTGAAGCATCCAGGGAAATTGAAGACGCATTGGCTAGGGCCATATGTGGTCGCACATATCACTGATGCAGGCGCAGTGAAATTGCACAAGCTGGATGGAATGCCAGTTGTAGGAGTGATAAATTACAGTCACCTGAAACCTTACTATGATGGCTGCGACATGCCTGTGAAAGGAAGGACAGTTTAAAAAAAAAAGAGAAAAAAGGAAAGGAAACTATTTTGTTGCACGTCAGTGACATAAGTATGAAAATGAAAGTAACGAGCGAGAATGATAACTAGCTATCATTAAAGCATGGATACTCGAAAATATTTAGGCGGTTATGACAACAAGGTGTCAATAATTTGACAACTTCGAGGAAAATGACGACATGCTTTTTGGTCCCATCCATCATACTTGCCATAACTGTCTTGACAGGGACAACTCAAAACTCAAGTATGCAAGTTAATTCAGAATCCAATCGAAGGAGAAGCCCATGTGATCAACAAGATGTCGATCTACCATTGAATGATCACATGCAGGACAACCACATCCCTATAAATATGAGCCTTCGTTGTCAAGAATCCTTTTACGTGCACAAAGAGAAGAAGAGTGAACCAAAGCTTGTGAGTGAGAAAGCTGAAGCTAATAGTCATTTCCATTTCCAGTACCAGTGAACAATTTGACATTATGAGAGCATTAGCTTGCCCAATAGAAGAATAAATTACATCACTAGAGGTACAACAGCAAGAGCAACAGGAAGAAACAATGGTCCAACTAGTTCAACAAACAGTTCCTTTGGCTTCTGGTTTGGCCCCTCCTTTGGCCTCGGTTTCGGCCCCTGCGTCGGCCCCAGTTCAAAATCCACCAGTCAATATACCAATGGCAGGTCTGCGACCATTTGTGTCGGACAAGGAAATCCCCGAATCATCAGCACATCGGGTCAAGGTAAGGATATCCAAGAAGCGTAAGGCCGCTGAGGACATACCCATGGAAGACATACCTACAGAGGAACCACCAAAGTCGCCATCGTGCAGGGATGCAAACACCACCATAGAAGAGCAGAACCTGTTACCATCTTGGCCATTGCCTAGGACATCATCTTGGCCAATTGCCAAGGAGAGCAGACGTGGTTGAAGTAAATCTTCCAACGAAAGCGCGATCATCCTTGGTGGTGCCCCAAATCCTTGCTGGAGTGCCACTATTGATGAAGATAATTCCAAAGTTGGTCAAAATGCAGTTTGAAGACACTGATACCTGAAAGTAGGCAGACCTAGAATGAAAGAACTACATGGTCATGACTCCAGCTGTGCTTGTCATCCTGCCTGAGCCGTAGTTGGTAGTCCCAATGCAATGGGTTCGCAGTATCGAGAGTGCAGGCTTTCTCAACTTGCTCATAATGCCACATTTTGGTCAGAGCAAACAGGTAAGCATGTATGTGAAACAACTCCTAGTCTGTTTCCATGGAGGCTATCTATAGCTCAACAAGCCATATGCTGTTGATGTTGAACTCATTTCATTGATAATGGGTCTTCTGCACCACGAACACGACCCTGCACCATATATGCGCCCAAACAGAGATACGATGAAGATGAAGCAAAAATATGACCTCTAGTGCACAAATAGAGGATTCCTCATTTCCTCTATTATTATCAACATAGTGAGGTTCACTGCGAAGATCTTATCTTGCAAGATGTTGTGCAAGATGCGGCCTACTGAGTGTATCGCCAGGACGGTGGAGCTGGCAGAGCAATGCGTGGAAGGCGTCATTTTTAATTGGTCGCAATACTTGTTAAATGAGCTGCTCAAGGATGTTGAGTAAGCGCAGGAGGAACCTAAGACAAAGTTCCACTACTCCTATCTCTTGATTCTCATTTCTTTTATGGTTTGGTCAGACCCACCAGATTACCAGTCGTAGGATGTCCCAGTACTTTGCCATGGATCCAATACCAGAACCTCTCAGAGGACAAAGAAAACATGATCTGACAGAAGGACAACAACATAGAGTTCTTTCTACCTGGAGAGGCACTCATAGATGTGATCAAACAACAACATAGACTACGCGTGACAACAGTCGAGAAGTATGCCGCCTTCATAAAATTTAAGGCAAGTTTCCATAACATTATCTTAGATCCATGACAAGATCCCACAAAACAAGCACACCTGACGCCTTTTATGATTGATGACTCGGATGTGGAAGCAGTCATCTAGGACTGGCCTGAGGAATGGCATGTCCGAATCGACGTGGAAATGAAACAGGGCGATAACCAGGGAAATGGCCAAGATGATGTCCTAGGCAATGATGGGAGCGATGCGCAAGATAACCAGTTGCTAGACTCAGATGAAGATGAAGGAAACAATAGGGGTGATGGTGTCTCTAATCAAGATGATGCAGAGGACACACATACTAATGAGCATGTGCGAAACTGGTGAAAAACACAGTAACAGGAGAGCGCGTATGCGCGCAAGAAATGAAAAGCTGACAAAACGACTAATACAGTCAGGTTAGTCAAAGAGGACACTGGCTTGCTTGCAGATGTTGTCGCAGAAGTAGCAAAGACCAGCCTTGAGGGTCTCAGTACACAATAGATGCAAGTGGCCAACAGGATCACCGAGCATGTTAATAGGATCATGGAGGCTATAAATGAAGTAAAAACCACAGTCGAAGCTGAGACATACGACGTTGATCCTTGTGATACATTAGCTACGCCACTACTGTTGTTGCCCCTCAATCTTGAATTAAAGGAGCAAGCACTAGAGTCAGGATCACCAGAGTATGACGATGTTATCTAGGCAATGGGGAAATTATCGCTAGAGTTATTGAAGATAGCATTGGCCAAAGTATATGTTGTTTAGCATTCGGCCGCAACAAAACTCCGCATAAGAGAAAATGCTCTTGCATACCAGACCATAAATAAGACAAGGAAGGTGAAAGAGCGCAAGGTCCTCCTAAGGGAAAAGGAACAAGATATTGAGGTGTGGGAACAAAGCAGGCTTGCACTAGCCGAAGCCATAAAAAGCGCAGTCATAGAGTTCCCCATGGAAGACGGCCAGGAAGACGAAGATGTAGTTGCGAAGGTTGGTCAACTAGCAAGGATTGTATCATGTATCAAAAGACACGTAGAAGAGCTTTAAGCGCAACAATAGCCAAGAACACCTCCTGAGGTGTTAAAAGAGCGCATGAAAACAACATCTGATGTTGTTGGTTAGATTAAGGAGGGGGAAAAGCTCTGCACAGAAGTAATCAACGCCGTCTCTGCGATGTAGGGAGTGCTTCTGGAAGATGAGACAACAAAAAAGTTTGCATAGGATGTGCGCTAGGACAACTTGAAAATCACAACGGTTAAAGCAGAAATGAAAAAGCTTCCCATCAAGGAAAAAATTGCCAAGGTAACCGAATTGAAGCAATTGCAGCATCAAGTCCAAACTCTCTACGAACAAGAGCAAAAAATGAATGAAGAAGTTACGACGAAGCATACAGAAGCCGAATGAGTTACAGGGCTCCTTCAGCCTGTACAGCAGAAGCTCCAGCAAATAAATCAGGTGCTGGAAGAAGTATCGTCAAAGCATATCAGTTCCAACCCTGTAGAACAATTGGAGAAGCAAGCATAAGAGGTTAGGGAAGAAGTGGCCTAGGTTCAGGGAATTTTGAAGGAATTTCAGGACAAGGTTGGTCCTGTGCCGCAACCTGCGCCAAAGAATAAAATTTTTCCCAAAAGACTTAAATTTTTTTTAGTGGCTTGGGATGAGCCACATGTGAGTGTTGGGGGTCTATTGGGCCAGAAAAGAGCACAAGGAAGAACCTGAAGCGTAGGTGCAAGAGGAAAAACTGGTGCACGACAGGATACAAGTAGGTAAAGGATGAAAATGAAGCATAGATCAGAGGAAGCTGTGACGAGGAATGGTGCGATGAAGGAAAAGCACACCTAGAGTTGGTGGAAGATGGGCAAGTAGAAGAGTAAAGGTTGGGAAGCAACAAGTCAGAATACCGTAGGAGTTGAACCAACGGAATACTAAAGGATGAACTTTTGTGGCTAGTTAGAACCTGTACAGACAGACCGAAAGATGTTCCCGTAGCTAGTCATGGCCTGCGATTAATGTAATGTAGGGCATTTTGCAGCCAGTATGGCCTGACATTAATGCAATAGAATATATTTTGTGGATGTTTATGACTGTAATAACTAAGCTATTATTAGTCGACCCTACGCAGTCTTGTAACTACTATAAATAGGAGGAACTCACTTTGTATAAGGGTTAGTTTCATTAAGAGTTGGTAAGAGTAGGAGTATTGTGGAAAAATTAGAGAGGAGGCTGATAGTAGAATGCCATTGAGCCACAGATCCGTAGCTGAGTGCACAGACCGTTTTGTAAGAGTCATCCTACAGTCGAGTGCACAAGTAGTAGAGTAGAAGAGTTGATGCAGGCTGTGTGTGGATCAGTAGGAGTTAGGAGAAAAGCATAAAGCAAAAAGAATGAGAGAAAGAAGAGTCTGAGCCAAATAGACATATCTTAAAATAGTCTGTAAGTTGTAGAGTGCAAGGTGCCATATATTTCTCATGGTAGATGAAGAGCACCTTGGTGGTTTTTACCCAGATGGGTTTCCACGTTATTTCATGTGTTGATGAATGATTGAATGTTGAGTGCTGAATATTTAACGGTTAATGTTGAATGTTTGATTATCTTGCATTACTTATGATTATTCCTTGAATGAATGTCACAATATTGATAAACACCATGAATGAATGAGTGACTAAAGCATTGTCGAGCACTTGGTATTAATTCATGTTAAAATATTTTTAATATTATAATTCAATCATAGCATTGTGATTTACATTTAAGGAATCAACTGCATCGCATAGTTGCACCAGTTTTTAAGTTGACAAGGACAAGGTTGTGTTGCACGAAGACTGTGTCGCACTGTTGTGCCACGGCCGAGTAGTAAAATACTCCATCCTTCTGACTCTATTGAGCGCCTTGTCCATGTGCGAAGGGACTGTAATCCCTCATTGACTGCAAAAACATGGTTCTAGCAGTTACACATTAAGATATATCGGGTGAGACTGTGCCTGCCTCGCAAGTGTTGCCGGTTGAGCTTGCTCCGTCGGGCCGATGTCTTCGGGCGTTTTATTGGTGTTGTGTTGTTGTTGAACTTGGGTCGTGTGAGTGGGGAAAAGTAGGCCAAAAAAAGTTTTGAATGCCTTAGTGTCCATGTGAGAAGGGCTGGAAGGCAGCTAACCTCCGCCTCCAGCAGAGCTCATTGCGAGAGAAAAACCCTGGCCAAAGTTAGAGCCGCCTGTTAGAGTCGTCCGCCAGGAAATTGTCCTATGTGTAGATACGAATCAAGATCGACGTGTATTAGTATGTTACACACTGGTGCACTAAAAATCCTTGACCACAAGTAATTCATCCATCAACCAATGAGTTTATTAGTTGTTATTGTACACCTTTGTCTCCTATATATAGGAAGGATATATTCTCATTTTAGTCATCATTGTATCTTATCTTGTCTTGTGTACTCAATACATTATGTAAGGAGGTTCCCCCCTCAAAGAGAATTTATATTTATCTATGTTATTCATTGCTAAGGCATAGATTACTCTTTTATTTTATAGTTCTTGTTTTTTTTGGGACTTGGTTGCATAACATTTGGTATCAGAACTCTTTCCTCAGGGCTAGCTTCTACAAAACGAGTCATCTTGGAATTTTCACTACAAGTATTTTTCTATAAGGATTCAGAGATCGAGGTTGAAAAATGAAAACCCACTTCTAAAACATGCCAGAATATCTCCATTCTGAAAATTAGATCCCGAACCATTACAATTTAGGAGATAATGTTGGAGGAAACTAAGGTTTTTACTAGTCCAAAACTAGTCTAAAACATGTGTTCTAGGAAAAAAGATTACATATGAAGAATTAGAGATCCAAATTGAGTGAGATTAGTTGCATCTAAAATAATACAAACTAGGGTATCTACGGTATAATTTTCAGCTATAGAAATGAAATATTAGATATGTGGCATACTGTACAAGTTCGCTCTCCCAGATAGGCCAAAAATAAGAATCTTTGGGAGATTTGCAATAACTTTTTTTTGGCACATCCGAATTAGGTTATACCCATGAAATTAAAAAGATGACACATCAAGGTACCACATGCCAAAGTTTTAGACCTAGAGGAGTCAAAATTCATATTTTACCTCAGTTACAAGTCGGCCCTAAAACAATATTGTAATTAGGGTTTGAAAAATGTACGCCATTTTTCATTTGAATAGCTTTGAGTAGAAGGATCTATTTGTGGTAAACCCTAGGGTGTGATATATATTTAGTTTTCAAAATGCGACCAAAAGGAAGTGGAAAGAATCACACTCCACACCCCCATAAGATTCATCCCCGAGAGACAATGTGATGGGAGACATATCTTTTAGAGTTTCCAAGTTGGAAGATATGATGAAAGGAAATGTGTAAATGGACGACTTAGTTAAATTGGAAAATAAGATGTCTAGTAAAGAGGATCTCAAAGGGATGTCTAGTAAAGAGGATTTCAAACGGATGTCTAGTAAAGAGGATCTCAAAGGGATGTATAGAAAAGAAGATCTTCAAGACTTGAAGGAATTGATGAAGGATTTAAAACATAACTTTATTCCTCATGTATATACTCAAGAAGGGGATAAGGAGGAAAAAGAGGACTTATTCCGATCACATCTGAATAAAATTGAATTTTTTTTGGAGAATATGAAGTTTGAGTCCTCAAAAGTTAACGATTCACTACAACATCATGGGTTCAATTCAACTCCAAGGAACTACTTTATCCCAAAGATTGACATGAGAAATTTTGATGGCAAGGTCCCAATCATGTGGAATTTCAGATGTAGCAATTCCTTGATCTACACTAGGTGCCCACTTTGCAAAAGGTAACTATTGCATCCTTATATTTAGAACTTGATCAATTTGTATGGTACCAATGACTTTGTGACCGTAAAAAGGACTCTATTATTTCTTGGTCTATATTCACATAAGAATTGATTGCATGTTATGGATATATAAATAACAACACCTTCTTTATCTAGTTGGTAAATTTCAAGCAAAAGGGTCCAGTTACAGATCACATCAAGCAATTTCAGCAGCTAAGTCTCAGAGTGAAGAATATTTAAGAAGATAATTTGTTAGATCTCTTAATTGGAACCTCGAAAGATAACATTCAACATGAGGTGTGTCTCTTTGAACCATCATCCATAAAGAAGGCTTTCATGATGGCAAGGAAGGTTGAAAGTAAAAATATGGCAATGACTACAAGAAGGGACTTCTCCAACACATATAGAGAAAATAATGTTCCTTCTTCTAAACCACCACAAAGGTTGACACCCCAACAACTAGATGAAAGAAGAGAAAAAACATTATGTTTTATTTGTGATAACAAGTATAGTAAGGGACATAAGTGTGGTGAGAAGAAATTATTCTACATAGATTGTGAATAGGAAGAACCAAAAGAAGAGGAATCATCTCAAGAGGAGGAGACTTCATAAGAAATAGAAGAGGCTACTTTAGAAGAAATTACTCCCACCATATATTGTCATGCATTGGATGGAATTAGCTCTCTTCAAACTCTCAAGATCAAAGGATACATTAAAAAGAAGAAGGTAATAATGTTGTTGATTTTGGTAATGCTCATAATTTCATTCATTGTAAATTAGCCAAAGTTCTTAATTGCTTTTATATCCAACAACGGAGTTTCAAGTAATGATTGCAGATGGAGGAACTATAAATTGGTCAAGGAAATGCCATAATATCAATCTATCTATGGGGGAATATGTATTGAATAGTCCAATGATTATTATCCCAATGGGTGGTGCTGATGTACTCTTAGGTGTCCAATGGTTATAATCATTGGGAACAATGGATTTTAATTTTCAAAAACTTTTCATGAAATTTTCATGGGAAGGAAAATAATATGATTTAAATGGTATCACACGTTAACCAAGCAAGGTAATAAGCTCTAATGGTATGAAAAAGTTGTTCAAAAATGGAAATCAAGGTGTAGTCGCACAATTATGCTCATTAGATTTTCAAACCTAAAAGTTCCCTATCTCCCCATATCTCCAAAGGGTCATTAATAAGCATTCCAAGGCATTTGAAGATATTCCCAAAGGTCTTTGACCTATTCGAGACTTAGATCATGCTATCCACTTACTTCCAAGTAGTGTTCCTCCTAACATCAGACCTTATTGATATCCCTATAGCCAGAATAATGAAATTGAGTGTATGGTTGTTGAAATGTTAGAGGCTGGCATAATTAGGCCTAGCCAAAGTTCTTACTCTACACCAGTGGTAATGGTACCCAAGCCAGATGGATCATGGCATATGTGTCCTGAATACAGAGAGCTCGAAAACATCACCATTAAAGATAAGTTTCCTATTCTTGTCATTGATGAATTGTTAGATGAATTACATGGAGCAGTTGTCTTCACAAAGTTGGATCTTCGTTTCGGGTATCATCAGATTTGAATGAAGGATGAAGCCATCCCCAAAACAACATTCAGAACTCATGAACGTCACTATGAATTTTTGGTCAGGCCATTTGGTCTCACAAATGCGCCTTCCACATTTCAAGGTTTGATGAATTATATTTTCAAGACTTTCCTTAGAAAATTTGTGTTGGTATTCTTTGATGATATACTAATCTATAACAAGTCTTGGGAAGAACCTGTTCAACATGTTGACATGGTACTACAACTACTAAAGGAGCAATAATTGTATGCAAAACCCTCAAAATGTTTCTTTGGGATAGAGGAGGTAGACTATTTGGGTCATATTGTATCTCATGAAGGTGTCAAGGTATATATTAAAAAAATTAAAGCCACGATGGACTAGACTCGATTCCCCAAACCCTGAAGAATCTTCGAGGATTCTTAGGTCTGATAGGGTGCTATCGCAAGTTTGTTCAAAACTATGGAATAATAAAAAATCCTCTAACAACGTTACCGAATAAAGATGCATTTTCTTGGAATCTATAGGCAATTCAAGCTTTTCAACAAATCAAAGAGGCCATGTGTAAAGCTCATGTTTTGGCGACACCATATTTCACAAAAAACCTTTATTATGGAATGTGATGCTTCAGGAAATGGAATTGGAGTTGTACTAATGAAAGAAGGATACCCTCTTGCCTTCACAAGTCATCCAATCAAGGCAAAGAACTTAAAAATCCCATTTATGAGAAGGAAATTTGCGCAATACTACATGCATTGAAGCAATGGCGCCCTAGCTTATAGGGAGACATTTCAAGGTTAAAACTGATCTTGATAGCCTTAAATGATTCTCGGAACAAAGGCTATCTTCAAAAGAGCAACAAAAATGAGTGAAAAAAATGTTGGGATATGAATTTGAAATCATCTACAAAAAGGGGAAGCAAAATGTTGTCGCAGATGCACTCTCTAGGAAAGATGAGGATGTTGAAGCATTACTCTATGCTATCTCGATCATCCAACCAGATTGGATAGTCAAAGCAATGGATGAATGGAAAATATGACTAATAAATATGGACATTCATTCAAAAACTACAACATGATCCTAGTGCCTCTAATACATTTAGGTGGAAATATGACTTTGTTGAGATTACACAATCAATAGTCATTCTCTAGTCTTGTGAGTAATATCAAGACAATAGACTTGTGAGTAATATCAAGTCCTACAAATATCCTCATATGATTGAGGTGGTGATGTAGTAGACTTGTGTAGTCCTTCAAGTGTCCTCATATGGTTGAGGTGGTGATGTAGTCGACTTGTGTAGTCCTACAAGTATCCTCATATGATTGAGGTGGTGATGAAGTTGACTTGTGAGTAATATCAAGTTCTAAAAATATCCTCATGTTGTGAGGTGGTGTACTTTACTATGTAAGGTAGATATACTATGTGATGTATGGCTAGTCATGGTCAATTGGTGCTACAAGTCTCCTTTAGGGATTAGCTACCCCTAGAGTGATTTACTTCAGCATATGACTGTGTGACATGGGGAAATACATATGATCATAGGTTCGGAAACGATATTATGAGTATGATATGATTAATTAATGAAAACACATATGGACCATGTAGATATATTTAATATAAGCACATAGAAATAGAGAGAAATCAGGTTGCATATGTTGCCACCAAGTAAACTTGAAATTGATTAGATATCAGTTGAGTATTAGTTATGGTAAGCAAATTCAGTTAATTAAGGAATCAACTCCTTAATTTATGCAAGTGGTTATTGAAAATAAACACTGATGGAGATGCACTAGTTCTGTTCAGTTACATTTAGTTCTTTTCAGTTACATTCAGTTCAGCTCAGTTACATTCAGTTCAACTTAGTTAGATTTAGTTAATTAATGGAAGTCGCATATCTTCTTGTGGGAGATAATTATGGAGTGCTAGCTTGACACTAAATCAGTATGGGGTGCATTATTAAAGATGGATCAGTGTTATAAGTGTTAACAAGTTGCTGCTACATGCAACCATTCTATTTTTGTTGCAAAACCTAATTTGACATGTTATTAAAGTGCTATGCACTTGGCAAATTAGATACAATGTTCCATTCGATCTCCTCTCTCTGGTGCTCTTGGTGAAAGAAATTTACTATTGTGTTGTAATCATTCTCTGCTACTAATCTATCATACTCTAAGATCATTTGCTGGGTTTTTCATCCTCCGAATCAGTGGAGGGTTTTCCCATGGTATATCCTGTGTTCTATAGTTTGATTTATATATTTGAATTATTGATGTGATTTATATGCACTGTTATTATGGATTAAAGTTTTAAAGTTCAAGTTTCTTCATATTTTGTTCAATCACTAACATGGTATTAGAGAAAGGGCGTGCATGAGCCTAGTTTGCGCAAGCAACTAAAGCCTACGTGATCTTGAGAAGTATTGAGCAAAGAGCTTGGAGCCATGGCATCGATCTCCATTCAACTGGAAGACCAATTTGAAGATACTTCCAAATTGAAGGCAAGAGTATGAATCATTATTGAGGAGAATGATCTAGATGTTTACTTGAATTCAGTGAGTGAGGACTCTTTATGCAGGGCAGATTAAAGAGCAAATCAATATGCACAATTTTTGTCACGTTTCAGGAGACAAATTTCATGGAGACATTTTTATCAATTACTAATCAGACAAAACGACTTAAAATCCACTTCCAAAATTGGCCTATTTAGCTTACTCGTGAGAATATTTCAAAAATCCACAACTGTTTGAGAGATACGATCATATATGTGAAGATAAAATTCTCAGAATTCGTGTTATGGCCGTTTTCCCAAAGTAGACCAATTGATGGAACAAATCCAAGAGCTGTAAGTTGGATATTATCATTATTCAATGGATCTTGTGTATAATGAGAGCCCCTTAGAGTTGATATGTCATCCAAAGAAGAGGATGATCGTTGGAAGAAGTTTTCTTTGAAAGAAGAACATTCACTCCGGGTTGCATGGGATCCAGTTTCTCCATGCAGAGATTTGCTACCTCCTGCATGCACTCAAATTTGCAAAGAGACCAAGACCAAGGGACTACAGTAATCTCCACAAGGAAGTAGAGATCAAGAGGGAGCATGCAAAACAAGAAAAAGATAAGTACCCAATTTTTTTATTATATGTTATTTAGATCTATATGCTTTTGAATGTTTTCATTGCAGTCATATAGAGGATGATGATTGTTCATAAGATATGAATATAGAGCATGCGTGATTATTTTATAAAATATGAATATAGAGGATGCATGATTGTTCATTAGATATGCATATTGAGCATGCATGATTATTTTATTAAATATGAATATAGAGCATGCATGATTATGAATATAAAGGATGCATGATTGTTTCATAAAGATATGAATATAGAGTTGCATGCTTGTTTCATAAATATTGAGATGCATGATTGATTCATGAGATATGAATGTTGGGCTGCATGATTATTTAATTATCATAGGCTTTTATAAAATCAGATTTTGTTTTATTACAATCTGTATTCCTGGACTTGGAATTGTGTTTAGCATATACAATGTTGTTCCTATCTTTATTGGAATGTTCAGCTTGTGCCATGTGCTCTATTTTGAACGAATGCTAGCTCTCCTTCTAGCATAACACACATGCTTATGTTAGAAGAAAAGCTAGCAGTCGCTAGCTTTCCAATAGAAAAACCCTGAGCATGGTGATTGGTGGTTGCTAGCTTATACCTTGAGCTTGTGCCATGTATTCTATTTTCAAATAAGCACATGGCACAAGATCAAGGAAAGCTAGCGACTGCTAGCTTTCCTTCTAGCATAAGAATTTCCTTCTAGGATAATAACACATATTTATGTTAGAATGAAAGCTAGCAGTTGCTAGCTTTCCAATAGAAAAATCATGTCCATGGTGATTGGTGGTTGTTAGCTTATACCTTGAGCTTGTGTCATGTGATCTATTTTGAAATAAGCACATGGCAAAATATCAAGGAAAGCTAGCAACTGCTA
>LPNX010549711.1:0-54169 GCA_001517045.1 Pseudotsuga menziesii
GTTAGAATAGATAAAACAACATTTTGATTTTTAAACTGTATATGTATATAGTTAAATTCTTGACTGTAAATAAAAGCTAAAGGAGACCCAGTAGGGGGCTCTACATTGATGTCTTGTCTTTTATTTTTGTATTCCCAAAGTGGGGCTGAAATTTTATGATCTCCATTTTTCAGGTAGAACAACTGCGCAAAATTTTTAAGTTGTGTGGTTCACCATCTGAAGATTATTGGAAAAAGTCAAAATTGCCACATGCAACTATCTTCAAGCCACGGCAACCTTATAAACGTTGTGTTGCAGAGACATTTAAAGATTTTCCGCCATTGGCTCTGGCCCTAATGGAGGTTCTTCTTGCCATAGAACCTGCTGATTGTGGAACTTCAGCTTCAGCCCTAAAGAGTGATGTAAGCTTCATATTTTGGCTGCATTGTTGGTTCTTGTTATTTTGCCAATCATGTTTAATGAGCATAAGATACCCAGCTTGATTCATATGGAGGAAGTTATGTAAGATCAAAATTAAAGAGGAGCAGTGAAAATAACTTGTACAATGTGTTTCTAAACATTCCATTATGGGCTTGATCAAAAGAATAGCCCTGGGACCTGCATTATATTGTTTCTTTTTGAAGACTTTAGTGGCAATTTGTCAATTGCATTTCTATAACTAGTAATTCCTCATCTACCAGAATTGGCTTCTACTGAGATGCTGCATGATCAGATAACTGGCTTGACCTTGGAAGTAGTGCAAAATTGGAAATAAATTCTACCATTTTTTTTGCTAGTTGTATTGCAAAATCTCAATTAGTAAGGTTGAAGACTCTGAGCTTTTTAGCTCTTGATGGTTGCAAGTTGCAACATTTCATTTAGGAAAAAATGATTTTTATTTGCCTGTTGTGATGTTTAAGCAATGCCCAACCTTTTCATTGCTTTATTCACACAGGAAGCATTGGACTTACTATGTCAAGTCCACTGCAGTCTTGTTTTAACCCAAATAGTTGTATATGAGCTTGATAGAGTTGTCATAATTAGTATTCCAGTTACCTATCATGAAGACTATTATGCAAATAAAGTTGAGCTTCATAAGGGCTGTAAATGATCAAATTTTAACTACACATATAAAACATTTCAAATAAGGTGACACTTCCAGATTTACATGAGAACCTGTTAACAGTCTTTATAATAGTCCTCTTGTCAACATAAACGTTGTAGGATTCAGAGACAAAAATGTTAGCTTCAGGACACAATCATTTTGAGTATTAGTTCTCATTTAATGTAAATTGTGTTATGTTTGATGACCTGATCAATTTGTCTGCTCTTGTTTGGATTATTGTTATATACTGTACAGTTCTTTACCACAAAGCCACTTGCCTGTGATCCTTCAAGCTTGCCAAAGTACCCACCAAGCAAGGAGTTTGATGCAAAAATTCGTGACGAGGAAGCAAGAAGGTATGCAAGACCTATATTAAGGACCTGCTAAAGTATTTGCTTTAAATTTGAAACATTTTAAACTTTTTAGATGAATTTCAAGCACATAAATTGACAAGAAAGAGATCAATTCTATTTCAACAGATCATAAGTATCAAGTGATGTAAAACATTTAGGGGCCAAGCCATTAAGCATGTTTTGATTTTATGTAATGCTAGTGTTCTTTCTGTTCTGTTATATTCCTGAGGTCTCTTTCTGAAGAAAACTTTCATTCTAAATTTTTCAGTCATGACTCTCCAGCACTAGAAACTTTGAAACTAATTATTTTTTAAAATCAAAATATTTAGCTAGTATTTTTATTCAGTTAATGGCCAAATATTAAATTATGAGACCGTTCATGTTTAAATTAATAAAAAGTAATTAAGCCCGATACTCCTTAAATGTTGACAGTTCATGTTTAAATTTGTAAAAGTAATTAATCCCTATACTCCTTAAATGTTGTGTTTCACTGGTGTGTTGAAAATGCTTGTACAGTGTGATTGTGGTTGAGAAGTGGTGGTTCATGATAGATATATCTGAACCAGTGCACAACAAAGTCCTTTCCAGGCTTTCTTCCTAAGTCTTTCTTCGGCTGATGCTTGTAGGGTTAAGGCTTTAATTAACTGAAATGCAGTCAGAGGTGATCTTAATAGGATTCGCTTCCTGCCCTTAGACCGAGCAAATTTGGAGCATGCCCCAGGTCAGTAGGGACTGCTACTTTATAGTTATACAGTCCATGCTTGGTACTAGCCTCTCAAGCCACAGTAATAAGATGGACACCGAATAAGTGTAGACTGTAGAATTAAGATGGACACCAAGTCAGCCCAAAATAGAAAAAAGAATTCTTAGGATATTTGCCGTGTTAACTTTGCCATGTGTCTGCAGTCTTAATCTCTACTAAGGCCATCCTCAAAGAAAACATTTAGATAATTTTGCTCTCCAATGAAAAGCCTAATTTTTTTTTAGGGTTCTCTTATGTTCTTGTCTGTGCCACTGCATAGATTGCTCATTTTCTATTTCTTCCGGGCAAAGAGCAGCTGGAGGAAGAGGGCACGATGCAGCCAGACGCACATCACGAGAGTCCAGAGCAATTCCAGCACCAGATGCAAATGCTGAATTAGCAATTTCTATTCAGGTACTATTCAATCTATATGTCAAGTTTAGGACTTGATAAGCAATATTCATGACGCAGCGATCAGAACTGTGTAGATGGGTGCTCTGTAACTTGATAAATGTGTATTAGCTAGTTTGAATGTGGTTTAGCATTTGATATTAGAAATATGACTTACTATTTGCAACACTACCGAAAGAATAGAACTTATTCTTAACAACCGTTAGGGTGTTTGTGAAGTCAATAACCTCTATGAAAATGATTTGAGTCTAGCTGAACACTTGATACTACAAATATGATTTTTATCCAACAAAGATAGTGAAAACATAAGCCAGATTTTGATCAATTCAATGATAACTCTGTCTTTTTGGTTCTCAATTACCTTTTGCGCATAACCTTCTTTTGATGATTTTAGGTTCCTGGCTTTAGTAAATGTAACCTCAGACTTACTGAAGCTTAGTGTATTGTTGTCAGAAGCGGCGCTTAGGTTCACAAGGACCTTCTAAAAGCAAGAGTGAGAAATTCAATCCCCAGCAGGAGGATGGTGCTGTTGGCTTTCCTATTGATCCTCCAAGGCCTGTGCATATTTCTATTGATGCATTATCAAATCCAAATCGCATGTATTCTCAACAATTTGGGCCTTCTCATTCTGGTCCATTATCAAATCCAAATTCTAGTTCAACATGGGGAAAGAAGCTGAAAGAGGATGATATACAGATGGCTCCAGGTCGTCCATCACGGTTCTCAAAAGCTACAATATCTGATTTCAGAAAACAGGGAACCTATGCACCCCAACCTGGAGCAGATTTGTCAAATTTATCTGGTTTAGTGGCAGCAGCAAGAAGTAATGATGGTATAGATACACATAAGGACCGGAATGGCATGTGGCAACATAATCGTATTGATGCAATAGATGGTATACATAATAATGGGAAGCATGAATTTCTTGAAGTTCCAGAACATCCAAACAGACAAGATTGGACTCGGTTCCAGCAACCAGACTCATTTAAAGGTTTAGATAATTATCACTTGCAGGATCTGCCGGCAACTCATCATCGGAGAGATGAAAGGGTTGCTAGTCAAGAAGCTACCATGGTAAGTTGAAAGGTGGCTTTTGATTTGTATGGTTTCAAGGTGAATTCTATGTTCTACATACATAATTGGTGTGTTTTCTGTTTTTACACAGAACTGGCAGGGTTATGGTGGTCAAGGGGACAAAATACATTACTCGGGACCATTGCTGCCGCCCTCTGGAAATATTGATGAAATCTTGAAAGAGCATGAACGACAAATCCAGCATGCTGTGCGTAGAGCTCGGCAGGACAAAGGTAGACCTCAGCGAAGCAATTTATCACAGAATGAGAGGAAAGCATTTGAACAAAGAAGTTTTGTTTCTGGGGTAAATGGAAATGCAGCTTGTTCTGATCTTGCAAATGAAATATGCCTGTTTCAGTAGGTAGTAGTAGTTTGAAAGTTGGCAAGACAAGAGGGTCTGAAGAAATAGTTGAGCTGAGGGAGCTGGAGAGGGAATCCCTCTCATCAGTAATGGAAAAATATGAAAGACAGCATGAAATATGATCACTTCTGTTCTACATCATTTTAGGCTCTGCAGGTGAGATAGAAGAGATGAGACTGTTTTGCTGTGCGTATACGCCAATGTTTAATTGCATCTTTGAGAAAATTCAACAGCTGGGTTTGAATGAAAGAGGGTGGAATCGAGAGCTTAATTTAGTTTTTAGCTCATGGTTCTGAGAATCCTTGCAGGACCGGGACCTGGGGTATTTGAAGAGTTAACAACATATGGGCTTTCCCTATGAATATGTACTGAATTTATTGTATTTTAGATTCTTGATGGCCATCTGAACTTCTGGCCACCTGGTGCCCGTGCAACATTGATGGACTGTTGTAGTTAAGGTCTCGACCTTTGTTGCATTTTGCTTTGCATGCAACCATGGTTGTAGATCTCATGGATGTATGCATGTAGAGGATCTGGTCTCAAAATGTTATTTTCTGCTTTATTTTTCCATTGAAGTGAAATGCAGGCAAGCTTCGCGAAGATTTTTCCCACATTAATATCATCTCAGAACTATTGGATTAAAAACTGGCCTCAAGAAGTTGGTCAACTAAGTAAGATGCTATTATATCGGTCATTTTGTTCTTAGGACAACATATGTGACATTAAATTGTTCTAAGAAGGTGTTCTGCTGTGTTGCCTTACAAAGCAACCACCTAATTACTTACAGAAGCACTAAGAACTCTAGCTCAGAAGCAACATTTTTAAGAGTGTTCACGAGGGGGATGGAGATTTGGATAATGAGAAAATTGCCAATCCTTGCAACATGTTTACACTCGAAGGTCCAAGGGTCAGAGAATTGTTCTGTATATGAAAAAAATTGCAGTATTTGGAGTTAATTTTTATAATGACAGTTCACGGGTAAATTTTTATAATTTATATCGTCTCTTAACCCTCTCACACCCTATTATGGGATTACAATCTTATTTACTGGATACACTGGTCAATAATTGTTTTCCTCTTGATTGGAAAAAATGGAGATTTTTATTCCAAGGCCATTCCTTTAAAGTTTAAACTTATAAGCGTTTGAGTTTTGATTAGTTAGTTAAAACTTTATTATCTTGTCCCTTTCCTAATTTAGATGCTACTGATTTGTCTATAATTCAGAAAATATATCTATTCCTTTTCTCAAGCCTTCTTACACGACAGGATATCAATATAATAATAATACAAATATGATTTGATATGAAAAAAATAAGTAATGAAAAAATCAAATAAGATCAAAATATAGTAATAGGCTTTTTATATATAGTATTTTTAATTAAATATATATCAATATATTATAAATGTTATAACAAAAATTACTATTTAAAAGACAATATATGGTAATAAATTTTTTATATATAGTATTTTTAATTAAATATACATCAATATATTATAAATGTTATAACAAAAATTATTATTTAAAAGACAATATAAAAGCCATGAGTAACAAATTAAAATATATTTACCAAAATTTAGGGGAGAGAATAAGGGAAATAAGGAATAAGCCGCGGCACTAACTAACAACAAGTGACAAAGAATCCCAGCCACGTGTTCCCTATGAATACCCTAGACAATGCCATACCAACCAATTAATTACCAACTATTACTAGGTATGAAAATATTATAAACTATTACGAAGTATGAAATTGAATGAAATTTATTTTGTAATGTTTAAATAATTATAATGTGGTTTTTAAAAATTCAATTCAATTTTTATCTAGTAACAGCAGTATCTGTATCATATCAAATTTCTAATTGTAAAACATGAAATGCCAATACTATGCCATGAACAATAAAAATTTATTAGCCTCAATAAAAGACCTAAAATCTCGACAACAAAACACACATACCATGACACCGAAACAGAAAAAGGACACGACTAAGAATATCCAAACAACTTAGACAATTAGTACCCAATTTGTCGCTTTTGTTTGTTTTCTATTTGAATGAAGGACCACCTTGAAGACTATTAATGGGTTCATCTAATGCTTGTTCAAACTTTGATCTATAGGATCTTCCTGCTTTGCACAGACAAATTTCATCCAGTATGAAATGCTCGAAGGAAATAAAATTATTTTCCAAATTCCTCTCTTGCTTCGAGGGACTACTTTGTTTTGCTGCCTTCTCCTCAGCTGCCAAATTTTCAGTTCGACGATGTTTCTCCTTGAGCTTGTCATTGATTTGGTCCAGCTAACCTATTTGCTGAAAAGTGTTGAACCGAAATGGTTGTCTTGCTATCAAATCCATCTCTAACTTATTATTATATATGGCAAAATAAAAATGTGTGCTCCCACGTTCTCTTAACAACTATCTGATGTCCTTGTCGTCATTACTCCCCTGCGTTGTTGTCTTTTGCATATCCTCCATAGATGCTATTGATTATTCTGGAATACAGATAATTCACTCTTGATTTTTTCATCATTAGCACGAACTATGTGATCCAAATTTTTGGAACCCAATTAAAGACTCCGAATTTCGAACATGCAGTTTCGTTTCGTGACACCGAAACATACATATCAAAGTAACGGCGGCTAACAATATCCAAACAGCTTAGAGGTCAAAATGATGACTCCGTTTGTTAAATCTCTGATCTTTACGGCTCCCCAAGGCCGCCATTTTTAAATAAGGTGCTTGATTGTTTTAAGATTACTCACTCTTGACTCAACGGGACCTTGTTTTGCTGCCTTATCTTCCGCTGCTGAATTTTCAGATCCATAATGCTTCTCTCTGCGCTGGTTTTTGGTTTTTGGGTTGGTCCAGCAAGAAAGAGTGTTTCATGATATTTTTGAACCTAATGTTAATCATTGCTACTAAATCCATATCTAACTTGTTATGGGTACCAGAAGCAAAAACATTTATGTGGCTAAGGTGTTTCCTTGTTCTCTTAGCCACTTCATATCAATGTTATATTTTTCCTCGTTTCTGAAAGGTTTTTCCTTGGGTTTTCTTTTGCATATCCTGCCAAGAACCTCAAAAAGTTCCATCAAGAGCGGTTTGTTCAATTTGTTTTCTCCACATTCCTATGGTTATTTTTTGCTATATCCTTTTCTTCTTTTGCCGTTTCCATTTTTAGATGAAAGAAATTGGTTACTGAAAAATATGATAAAATAAAACTGAAATGAGATGAGACGGCATTAGAAGTATTTTTTATTGCTCCACATCAACAAGCTATTCTTATGAAGTATACGCTAGTTTATAACTTAAATAAAGTATACACTAGTTTATAAAAATAAAACATAGCTTTAAAAAAAAGAAAGTATACACTAGTTTAAAAAACCCATCAAAGTATTCAATCATTGAGAAATGCAATTACATAACTTTGAAGGAGTATTTCTCTCTCAATGCAATCACATAATTTTGATGGAGTAACTCTCTTTCACATTTTTGTTGTGTTCGATTTATAAAACTAGCTATCTATAGCTTCCCTTGAAAACGTGTTTTTTTTGGTGCTAAGTGCTCCTGCTTCCCTTTGTATCGCTATTTCGATTATAGTGAGCCTGTCCTTCATCTTTAATATCTCTAGAAAGCGTTTTCTATCTCCACACCCCCACAAAAAGGAATAATGACATTCAATCAATCTATTTTTCCTAAATTTCCATCCATGAGATTACACTTGATACCTTCTAGTATCATACATAGGAATAATGGCACTCAATCAATCTATTTACCTTAAATTTCCATCAATGAGATTATAAGTGATACCTTTTAGTATCATACGCAGGAATAATGACACTCAACTAATCAATTTACTCTAAATTTTCATGAGATTATAAGTGATACCTTCTAGTATCATACACAAGAATATTGACACTCAATCAATCTATTTATCCTAAGTGATACCTTCTAGTATCATACACAGGAATAATGACACTCAATCAATCTATTTATCCTAAATTTTCATGGGAATATAAATGTTACTTTTGAGTATCATACACCACCACACGTAAGTAATGGTGCTCATTCTGTTTACTATAAGTTTGCTTATGGTTACTAGTGTTGTTTTTAGGTATTATTATTCTTCATATGATCATTCCATTTACCACACGTTTCCATAAGGTTACCAGTGTTACTTTTAGGTATTATGAACATCGTAAAATTCATTGGTTCAAAATTCATATGTAACTGATCCACATATTTCTTTTTTTCCATCAACATTATAAATTCACTGGTTCAAAACCCATACACGCTTTGAAAATATCACGCTAGATAAAAAAAACCAAGACAAATTGGCAGAATTATGTTGGCTTTCAATTTTTTTTTTAAATTAAATATGGAGACTTGATGCTTTAGATCTATTGTTTATGAAT
This sequence comes from Pseudotsuga menziesii, assembly GCA_001517045.1. Classification (NCBI taxonomy): domain Eukaryota; kingdom Viridiplantae; phylum Streptophyta; class Pinopsida; order Pinales; family Pinaceae; genus Pseudotsuga; species Pseudotsuga menziesii. The sequence goes on from LPNX010549711.1 coordinate 8,435, forward strand.
TGCTTAAACTTCAAAATTGTAGGCAAATAGAATTATGTTGGCTTTCAAATTTTTTTTTTTTGTAATATGGACACTCAATGTTTTAAATCTATAGTTTATGATTTGCTTATACTTCAAAACTGTAGGTAAGGATAATCACTGAATTATGTGCCGAACCTTTTTTTTTATAACTTAAATGAATATATATATATTTTTAAATTGATAAATAATTTTGTTGGGCCTTCACCCAATTACATCTATTCCGAGATATACAGTTCCTTAGTTCCAAAATTTCTCATTTCAAGATTATGGAATGTGATGCATCAAACTAGGGCCTTCATTCAAACTTAGCATTCCTCGAGGAAGATGACAACCCTAATTTGCTTTGAAATCTGCCATCTTATTCAATTCACTAAGAATATGATAAGAGGTAACAAAGACATAGTTTATCAAAATAAAATGCAGCCTTTACATAGTAACGTTCAAACTGAGATTGTTGAACTTTGTAGCAGAGTTTAAAACTTTTATTATAATTTATGAATCACCAAATATTTGAATGGTGTTATGTCCAGCTTCCTTTGCGAGCTAAAAAGCTTTTAGAAGAGCAAATATTTCTGCTTGATTATTTGTAAGTTGTCCTAATCCCCAACCGAAATTGGTTTCTAGCCTTCCTCCTAGGTAGAAAATCAATCCCCCTGCCCTAGCTTTCCTCGGATTTCCTTTTTGGTCCTCCATCGAAGAAGATTGAGACTTTATTTTCTTTTGCCACCATTCTGAAAATTATTTTTTTGGAAATCTAACCTGCCAAATTGGTTTAATAACAGCCTTGCCAGAACCCAACTGAATTTTATCCGCCTGCAACGATCCAAGGCAATTATGTTCAACTTTAAGTTAATGGTATCATTTTGAGTATTTCCCACGGCTTCTAATAGAAAACACTTAGCTTTTATTGCTACAATATTTGGTTTCATGGCTTTACTGTTAAAAATCAAATCATTTCTTGCTAACCAAATTTTCCACCATAAAATTTTTTGAATGGCTTGCCAAATTTTCCTCCATTCATGATTGGTGGAAAGAATTCCTGGATACCTTGACTGTCAGTTTGCAAATAGACTGTTCAATATTTGAAGGAGCTGAAACTGACAGCCCACTCAATATATGCACCCAAGATTTATGTGTAAAAATGCAGCCAACAAAAATATGGTCTAAAGTCTCGACAACTTGATAACAAAAACAACATCTAAACGGTCCAAAAAATCCTTTTCTTGACAGGTTTTCACTAGTTAGAGCTTTCTGATGCATGAGAATCCAAGTAAAAAAATTTACTTTTGCAATGCTGGGAGAATTCCAAACTGTTTTCCAAAAGGATGCGCTGTGGGTTTGAAACCGAGTTTGTCTGAATTGCCTGATAACCATGAGATGTTAATTAATTTCTTGATATTCCCCATCCCCACATGTCCTTGCACATTGAGTGTATGGGTGCCATTCCTGTCAATTTAACCATCAACGAATTCTGTTGAGCGATAAGTTAGGGGTGTCCATGTTCTGGCAGATCTGGGAGAGCCCACGTTGCCCAATTTCCATTTCTGTCCCAAGATGTAATATCAGGTAATCTTAAAAGATCTTTGTTGACCAGCGAGAGCTTGATCTTTGAAAGTAATGAATCAATGTTTGCTGGAGCGTTGCCTTTGATTTTATCATCCCACAGTAAAGTTTTCTTGCCATTTCATGTTATGCGATCAAGATGTTGATTAAAGAATTCTAATCCTCTTCTGCATAAATTCCATGCAATAGAACCTTTAGGGGTATTTGTCACCTGTAAATTTCTTAGAGTTCCTCCATTAATATATTTTTTCCAAAAAAATTGACTAACCGAGTATTTTTTATTATAGAAGAGCTACCACAACAGTTTGCCTCCCATATCAAGATTAGCCAATCTCAGGTCTCTAATTTGCAATCCACCTTCTAGAACAGGTCTTTTAACAATATCCCATTTAACCAAATGCATTCGACTCTGATTTCCTTTTCCACCTCTCCAGAGGAAATTTCTTATCAACTTGGATATCTGGTCCATAATCACTTTTGGAGCCAAGAGAAGAGAGGATTGGTAAATTGCGAGAGTTGAAAGAATTGAATTGATCAATTTAATCTTCCTTGCCTTTGTGAGCCATTGACCACCCCACGAGGCAATCTTTTCTTTTATCTTGCTAATGATTTCCAGCCAGAGAGAATGATTGTTTTATTCCAGGGTTAATGGAAGACCCGGATATTTAACATTATCCCATGTGGCATATCCATCAAAGCCTAAAATTTGTGATACGTTTGCAACTGTTGAGTGATCCGCGTTCCATCCATACACAACGCTCTTTCGATTGTTAACAAGAGCCCTTGAAATAATACAAAAATGTTGCATAATTTCTTTAAAAACTCTTTCCATCCTTACCAAAGCCCCTCTCAAAAGCAACGTTTCATCCGCAAAGAGAGCATGGTTGATAGCTTCTACTCCACTTGTTGACTTGATGCCATAATCCCATCATTTTTTCTTGCAGTTAACTTTCTACTCAAAGTATTATCCATTAGAATATACATAAGCATCCATGAATATTGATTATAGACATTAAAATAAACTTTGGTGGCTCATGGTATTTGGTGGCCAATTCAAAAATATGCCAAGTGGGTACTTGTTGGATGTGGAATTTAATTCCGCATCCAATGAGCTCTCCCAATTGAAATTTGAGTAAAAACATGGGGAGATATGTCAAAAATACAAACAAAAAAGTAGTTTTTTTCTTTTCTTCCTCCAAAATTAATTAATATTATTTTAACTATTATTTTATTAATTTTTTTAAGAGGCCCAATTTGAGTTTTCCTCTTAGGTTACATAAGTTATAATCAATGTTGCAAAACTCGGCGTCGGCAAAAAGTCGGCGAGGGTCTTGATTACAACTTCTCGGTAACATTGGCGAAAAAATCGAGAAAAATCGGCAAAAGTCGGCAAACATTAAAAAATAGAAAATACATGCTTTTTTTTAGAATTTTAAACATATAAAGCAATAATAACATCAGAAAAACATATTGGAACATAAATATGAAGAAAGCACTGATATATATCATCATCACGTAGTCATGCCAAATATAAAACGATACATCAAAGTTGACACTGAAAGTCCGAAACATCATAGTTGTCCAATCAAGGACTCAAAAGTGTATAAAGTTTAAACAATACAAAAGGACATAACATATATAAATGTATCTGAGGAAAACTAGCATCTAGCTATCTAATATCAATGCCCTCTTCCCCTTTTACGGGAAAATATCATGGGTCTCTTATCAGGCCTGCCCATAGCACTAGAAGTAGCAGTAGAAGGCCCTGAGCCTGCATCTAATACTCGACACTGAGTGATGGATGGAGGACTAGATATATCAAGCGGTGCAGAAGGTGGTGGCGATGCCTCCATGGTGCCTCCAAACACTTCCTCCTCCTCCTCCTCCTCTTCCTCCTCTTCATCCTCCTCCACTTGCCCCTCCTCGTGCGCCTCCTCTAACCATGTAGGTGCCTCCTCCATGATAGGAGTCTCAATCTCCACCCTCCACTTCGACAATATATCAATATTGTCCAAGGAGATGGCATTTGCATCAGGTTATTTCTGTATCTGTGCCATCCACAAGCAAAGGTTGTAATGAACATACACCAAGTCATTAAGATGTGTGAACTCCAACCTGTAAGAGGGTAATAAAAATAATTTAGAGTCTAGAGGATCGTAGATTCATAAATTGCATTAAACATTTAAATGCAATTGCTTTGTTCAAATTCTAAGTTCTAAGTTTCTAACCTTCTCTGTCTCTTTGCATGTATTTTTTCAAACACACTCCAATTTCCCTCACATCCCGAAGTTGTACAGGTTTGGCTAAGGATTCTGATGGCAAATTTCCGTAAATTCGGTGTCCTCACACCATAGTTTCGCCACCAAGTGGCTACATGTCACCAAAGTTAAAACAAGAAATAAATATAAATAAATCATATTTCATCTTTCAAATAAAGGTGAAAACTTAAAAGTTAAAACGGTATAATAAGTTAATAATTTACCTGGCATGAATTTGGTCCTGTCACGAATAGCATCAGCAAAGCCAAATACTCCAGTACCATCCCTATACACCTCTATCTCGCGATTGACTGCATTGCGAGTGTCATAATCAGGTATCATCCTCTGAATACAAGTGAGAAGCCCCTCCAAAACCTCACCATCAAAATCAAAATTGCATTTGTAGGAAAATACGGGGTTGAGGAAGAGTCCTGCTGCATGAATGGGTCGATGAAGCATCCCAGTCTATCGAGTATCAATCAACTCCCATAACAACATGTGCCTGTCATGCCCTAGGGTACCCTTTCCCACATATAAATTTCGAATGGTCTCTTTGGCCCTATCCATGGCCTCATATAAATATCCCATTGCGGGCTTATCACCATCAACAGGTCGCAGAACCCTCACTAAAGGTTCACTAACTGAGCACACTTCCTCCATTCCTTCCCAGAAGGCATCAGTGTACACCAGCTTGGCAATGGTTTTCCCATCCTCTCTCCTGCTGTAAGCACAATCATGCCACTCATCACAAACAAACATTTGCTTCAACTCAAACTGACATTGAAGCAAAGACTGAAGAGTAATAAATGTGGTGGCAAAAAGCATGATTGCAGGACACTTCAACTCCTTGTTTTTGGTTTGCCTCCTCATGAGACTAAGAACAAAACCATGGTTGTAAATGAACTTAGGGATTGCCCTAGCTTGATCAATCACCACCTTGATAAAGGGAATTTTCCCCATATCCTCCAACATCAAATCAATGCAATGAGCAGCGCATGGAGTCCAAAACAAAGAGGGATACCTATCCATAAGCATCCTGCTAGCAGCCACATAATTAGCTGCATTATCTAAAATAACTTGCACAACATTGTGCGCCCCAATATCCTGGATGAACCCATCCATCAACTCACATAAAAGTGCCGCATCTTTTACATGTGCCGATGCATCAATTGATTTCAAAAACATGGTACCTCTAGGACAATGTACCAAGAAGTTGATAAGGCTTCTACCCTTACCATTTGTCCACCCATCTAACATGACTGTGCATCTAGTGCTCTCCCATGACTACTTGAACTCTGCCAACCTAGCACCGATGTCCATCTTTTCTGCTTGAAGGATTGGGCCCCACAACTCCTCAAAGGTGGCACTTTTATAACCTGGGCCAACTACTACAATGGCATCACACATCAAGTTCCAAAATGGATTGTTTTTAACAATGCTAAGAGGTATGTGACTCTAGTAAAGACACCTTCCCATTACCCTGTCCGCTTCTACCTTTTCTGATTTCTTTATAACTGACTTGATAGAAGGTTGTGAGCTTGGTCCAACATAATGGGATGTGTGCCCTGTCCTCCCACAAGGTGAAGATGTGGAGCCCCTCCCACTACCCTCACTGATAGTGGTAGATATAGATGCACCTAAACTTCTTGCTTGGCCAAAAGCTACAAGCTCAGCTTTGTTTGCAGCGATCTCATCCTTCTTTCTCATTTTTTCATGGATGGCATCATGGGTAGCTCTCATGATTTCTGGGGTCACTGCAGTACACAGGCCAACATCATGGCCAGGTAGTTTGGCTAAATGGTATTTCAACCTGTTAACCCCTCTCGACATGTGACACCCACATAATTTGCAAGTCAAATTTTGCCTATTGTTGCCATCCTCGGGCTCACCATACTGCCAAAATGGGTCCAATATCTTTGACATTTTTGCAATTGGAAATTTGGAATGCTTCAAGCCTTCAACTCAAATGCAACCCTAGGGCACAAAAACAAAAAAAAATTACATTAAACTCCATTGGAAAATAATAGCAACATTCTAGCTTAAAAAATCATACCTCTAAATTTAGATTTTAAGCCATGAAAGATAAGAAGAAGAGGGTGGCTAAGACGTAAAAAAATAAGCATGCTATTTTCCATTCTAATTTTTTTAAACCCCCATTTACATTGGGACTGTTTTTCATTTTTTGGGGCATGGAAATCAATGGCAAAATAGTAAAAACAAATAGCAAACAAATAGACAAGAAATAGGCAACGAAATAGTAAAACAAATATACAAGAAATCTTTCAAACAGTCCATGGAAAAGATAGAAAAACAATGGATAAAATGCACATACCTTCAACACTTGCTCCACAAAAATCCTTGGTTGAGATGCTAAATGGTGTTTGAAAGCCTCCAAAGGTGTTGGTGGTCTCCTCAAGCCCTTCTCCTCCACTTCCAACAAGTTCATTTGCCAAATGAGAAAAAAAAACCACGTTTTCCCTTTACTAGGCCGCGGATTGCTTGCTTGGGCGATTTTTTCCCTCGACCCACGCTTTTTCCTCAAAAATCGCGTTTTTTTCTAAGAAATCACGCCTCCACGATTTTTTAAAAAATCGCGATTTTTCCTCGGCGAAAAATCAGCCTGAGGAAAAACTTGCGATTTTATTGATTTTTGCCGATTTTTCAGCGATTTTTTCAAGCTTGGTTATAATAGAAGGACACACATATAACATAAAATAATGTAACATAAAATATAGAGTTGAAAAGGATAATCATACACTCCTCCTAGACTACGTCTAAAAGGACAAGCATATGGTACTCCTAGACTATGTCAAAAAGAACAAATATATAATATAAATTACGGGGTTGATAATTATCATTTAATGTAAAAATTCAAAATACAAATAGAATTAATATTTAATCATAACTACTCAATGCCCAGTATTTTTTGAGTTCAAAGATACATTTGGCTTATTTTTTTTTTAATCCTTAAAAAAACTTGTAACTTTGTTACTATAAACAAACCCCAAGGGCTAGCTCAATTGGTAATACGTGCGCACACTCTTTCAGTTCGGGGAGAGGTCACGGGTTTGAGCCTTGAGTCCTTTGGGGTTAGACCTTCTGCAAGGATAGCCGGCGGTTTACCACCTCTACCATCCACTAATGTGGGGAAGTATTGCTGGGTTTCTCGTAGTGCATATTTCCATATGAAAAAAACAAACCCACAAACCACCTATTTTTTTAAAGTAGCTTTTTCATCCTTCATACCAATACCGAAATTAAATAACATGACACAACTATATCATCAAAAATCTAATATCCTTTTATAAACACATCATAATACTATAGTACTATAGGCTTGATGAACAAAAACTCCTGGTCCAAATAATTAAAAAAAAACTTCTTGTCCAAATAATTAAAAAAATGTAAAACTATATCCCATAGGTATAAAATACCACCATCTCTCAAATATATCTAAAGCCGTTCAAATAAGTTATAAAGCCGTTCAAATAAGTCATAAGAGTAAACTTCCAAGATGAAAAACTATAAAACAAAACTTTCTCTAAGGAAGATAATAATGATATTTATTGCGCCGAGAGGCGCTCTACAGCCCAATATGGAGGAGATCTTGTAACATGATGTAACGTTAGTAACATTTATAACATGTCGGCAAAAAATAATAGTGATAGTGAATATTATGGGAGAGATCTTGTAACGTGATGTAACGTTTGTAACATGTTGGCAAAATATAATAGTGATAGTGAATATTATGGGAGAGATTTTGTAACACAAAATAAAAAAATAAATTTTCTAATAGGCCAAAATAAATGTTGGCCACAAAAACAATCTAATATGGGGGAGGTGTTGTAATATTCCTACCTAACAAAACAATTAAAAAGTAAAAATTTAATTGTCCCTAAAAAAAGTATGTGGGTCAAGAGAAAACAAAAAATTGAATTATTCGCAAAAAAATGTTGGCCTTGCACATGGTTTTAAAACCATGTGCAAGGCATTCTAAACAACCCATGGTTTTTTTGTACATGGTTTAGGAGGCTTTGCACATGGTTTTTAAACCATGCGCAAGGCCTCCTAAACAACCCATGGTTTTATAGTACATGGTTTAGGAGGGCCTTGCAAATGGTTTTAAGATCATGTGCAAGGTCTCCTAAACAACCCATGATTGTAGGAGGGCCTTGCATATGGTTTTAAAACCATGTGTGAGGAAATGATGCAATATTTGTTCCTAACAAAATAAAAAATAATAAAAAATATTATGTGTCGGCCATAAATAATATTAAATATTAATAACAATAAAATTATATGTGGACCTTAAATAAAAAGATGTGTATTTTGGTTTGAATCAAATCAATGGATACCTAAGAATAGGTTTGCATCTCAAGAGATTTGATCCATCTCGACACTTAATAGAACCTAGGATTTGGATCTACATTGGTTTAAATTTTTAAGTGAGGAGACATGAACACAAGTTACATTAGTTATTCATGAGGATTTTATATCGTGATTTGTTACCTTACTATACAAATATATAGAAGAGATTACCATGTTGCAACCACCCTGCATGTTAGGGGTTACGAAAAAAGACAATTTTTTTCATACTTTTTTTTCACATACATGAAACAAGCTTTCTTTATTATTATTATTATATATTTTTATGTTAGAGTTATGAAAAAAAAGCCACTTTTGGTATATTTAATTTTTTTCAACAACTTTGGTTCTGTTGTTAATCAATATGTGTATTTCATTCAAATGTCAACAAGTCATTTTCAAACTTGTATATCGTTTTACTTCCATTAATACTTTACCTTATTTAAATTTAAATTTTGTCATGAAAATAAGATTTACAAAAGCCTATCTTTGTTTACCTATTTTTATTTTTACTTGGTTAACACAAGGGAACATACAGTTTCAACAAATAATTAAGTCATTTTCCTTAAAAATATGTATGTTATTAATTTGTTGTGTTGATTAAATACTATTAAGCAAACTCAAATCGCTATTAGAATCCTATTTGAACAAAAAAATAGTAATAGAAAGTTCCATTTGCCATGTCCATCTAGAATAACAATGTTTAGGAAACAAATAGTAATAGAAATTTCCATTTTCAATATTAAAATTCACATTTTATATACCACTATTAGAATATTGGACAATACTGAGGGTGGGATTAGTATTGATAAATTTTATAACTAAAAACCACCTTTTAACAATTAACACACAAAATCAACAAAAAATATAGGAACACAGATTTTATTGTGGAACCCAATTGTAAAAACCACCAATACTTTCTATTTTTGCAAAATTGTATTACAATAGTTTCTGCCTACTACAAGACAAGGATGGTATCACACCCTTATTTACCAGCATCTACTAGAAGGAGGCTACAACCCCCAGTTTTGTCAGCTACTACCGGTAGGATGCTACTACATCCTATTTACCAGCTACTGCTGGAAGGAGGCTACAACCCCCTGCAGGCTTGATGCCCGCCCTAGCTCCACCCTATCGCCCTCTGATGTATTATATGATCTTCAGATCTGCTTTTCGATTATTGTCTCTGGTTCTTCTTTGGTCCCTATCTACTACAGCCGCATTAAACTGTATCACAGAAACAATTTCTCTCACTCATCATTCTATCTATAAATACCCTCTAACACGTTTTCTATGGGTGCATCTCTTCACCATTAAGCCTTTTCATTCTAAGATCGTGCCTCTTCATGAAGACTCAATTATTCATTCTAACAATTCTTTAACTCTATTCAAGTTTATCAGTCATACCTTTCCGCAAAGCAATTTTACCAGAATTGCCTCTCCGCAGCGATAATTCTTCACCAGAAATTCTTCCGGTTTTTTCTTTCCGCCTTCCGTATTCCGCAGGGCAAACTCCGGGTTGTGGAAACCCATATTACTTTATATTTTTATTTTTCTCCTTCCGCATTTTGCAAGGCAGAATCCGAGTTGCGGAAACCCATATTGATTTATATTTTCTTTTTCTCCTTCCGCCTTCCGCCTTCCACAGGGCGGGCTCCGGGTTGCGAAAACCCATATTACCTTATATTTTCTTTTTCTCCTTCTGCCTTTCGCCTTTCACATTCCACAGGGTGGACTCTGAGTTGCGGAAACCCATATTACTTTATATTTTATTTTTCGCCTTTCGCCTTCCGCCTTCAGCATTTTTTCTTCCGTTGATCGTTTGTGGATGCTCTTCTGACCATTGATTTGCAATCAAATGCGGATTTGCACTGTAGTATTGTGGATCGCTCTGCAACCGTTGATCTCTTTGCGGATTCAATCCTAACCATTGATTCATGATCATTGTCGATCTTTTTCCTCTTGCATTGATCATCAGCCTCTTGCATCATGTTTAGTGGTTTTTGTCATTGTTGAACTCCTTTGACATGAATTGACAACTTATTTTCAACATTTTTTCCCTTTGGCATTGATGGCAACATTTTCTTTTTAGTCAATTTTCTCCCCCTTTGACAACAATGACAAAAGCTTCCTTCTGACAACTCCCCATGTCATCATATCTCCCCCTGAGATTGCACTTCCTCTTCTACAACTATTGTAAGGATATTACTCCCAACTTATGTCTAAGATGCTCAAAATATTCCTTGGGTAGTGGCTTGCTAAAGATATTAGCAATATGTTCTTTTGTGTCAACATACTCTAGTTTGACAAATTTCTGGGAAACTTGTTCTCTTAGGAAGTGATACTTTATTGGTATGTGTTTTGTCTTGGAGTGCATGAACAAGTTTTTTGACATATTTCTGGAATTGGTATTATCACAATTTATTATTATTGGGTGTTCATACTTCACAAGTAAGTCTTCTACTGTCCTCTTCATCCAAATGACCTGGGTGCAACTATTGATGTAATTGTAACTTCGGAATGTATTCACTTGTATTTCTTATCTATTGTAACCCGATGTTTATTCCGGGATGTATTTGAGTCATGTCATGCCCCGATGTTCTGATCGGGAACTTGCTATAATGAGAAAGTCATGTCAAGTCATTGTGGGTAACCCTCCTATTTGTAAAGGGTTAAAGTCCCCACAGTTGTGGGGCCCTTGGGTTATTAGACTATCCTAGTGAAGTTGACCCTAGGTGAGTCATTGTAAGTCGGGGCAATAGTCCCCACCATTGTGTTACCCTCCTATTGGTCGAAGGAGGCAAAGTCCCCACAAGTGGTGGGGCACTAGGGTTATTAGACACTCCTAGAGATGTCGGCTCTAGTAAGTAATTGTTAAGTAAGGCCGACATGTTGGAGTGCACTTCAAGTGAACGGAATAATATAAATAGAGAGTGAGAGCCTCTCTATTTATCACTTGCAACACACATCATTCACTCACTCAAGTGTGGCGCACTAGTGAAGAAGGAAATACTGGGACTAGACAGAAGAAGAAGACTACTGTTGTTTTGGGAGATCTCTTACTGTTTTGGTGCTGATTCTATCTCTAAGGAAGTTGCGGGGTTTTCTCCTTTATGGTTTCCCCGAGGAAAACTCTTTGTGTCTCTTGTCTCTTGTGATGTGCTTATGTTTTATTGCTGTGCTTGTTATTCTCTCAGTGAAAAGATCCTAAGATCATAATGCTAGCTTATTTGATGAAAAACTAACATGGTATCAGAGCTAACCTGAGAAGAAGACATTGTGCAGCTGTATAAGCTAGGGATTCTTACTTTTTGGGTCTCTCTCCACAATTCATCAGCAAAAGTATGCTAGGATGACTCTCCATTGAAGGGTGCATCTTTCTGTCGAAGCGGAATTCGATTCCGGGCATTTTCAGTTTTCGATGTGGAAATTAGGGATTTCTGCAAAAGAGGAATTTTTGAGTGAGACCAGCATAGGATTTTTCTCCTCATCAAAACTGAAGTTTAGAGACCTGGATTAAGAAATTTGGTTCGGTGAAACTCTAGGAAAGTCAAACCCTAGTTTGACCCCGAGCTGGAAAAACCCTAAATACTAAAACTGACAAGTTTTTGTACAGTAGCTATATTCTGAGATTGGCGAAGGATCAGGAGATTAAAATTTCAAGGGCTGAAGATAAAATACTCATGCGCCCTGTGTCCAAAATTCATTCTCAGATTCGTTATATTCTGGGAGATATGATCCCTCCAAGTTAGGGTTCCAGCCTCTTCCAGAATTCATCCCTAAACAGGACACCTGGGGAGAATTGCAATATCTTGGGATACAGAGGTCCAAATGAAATTCCTGAAGATTTTCCAAAAAGGAAACAGACTTTAATTTCGGTGGTCCGAATATTAGACTCAGAAGATGAACCAGTGACATGTGGCATGTCGTAAAACTTCGCTGTTATGAACAGTCCTGTAACAGGTCACCTTGGGAAAAAGGATCATAAATCCCCAATGATGAAACAAATTCTGATGAAACCTGAGGTTTTAGATCAAGGACATGCGAGTTTACCTCTGTGATAAATTTCATACATAGAGGCTCAGTAATTTCGGATATATCACAGAAACAGTAACAGGCATTTCTGTAGAAGAAATTGGAAAATTAGGGCTTCCTGTTCCGGGATCTTCCCTCCACTGTTTTCAGAAAAGGAGTACATTGGACAGCTCCATTTGAAGAGATCTATCTGTTTGTCCAATCAGATATGAAATATTCCAATTTTTTGAAAATTAGGGTTTCTATGACAAACCCTAGATTAGCGAACTCCGGGACAAGGACGGACACCTCAAATCGGTAAGATCTAATCCTTTGCTATTTCCATTTGAGGTTCTCATTTCAATATGATATATCACATCAGCTTGGTGACAAGCTTGGGGAAGTTGACAACTTCCAGGCCTGGAAGTATATGATCTCTCTGAAGAAAATGGATTGGACACCTACATCAGTATGGAGGTTCCAGTTTCAGAGGGAGATGAGGCTAGAAGCCTTTCACAAAAAGAACTTGGTCAAGGCCAAGAAGATCATGGTTGATTTAGTCACGGATCAAATTGTACCACAAGTGTCTTCCTTAAAGACACCGAAGATGTTGATTCCTTGTCCAAGCTATTTGAAGGGAAGAATAGAAATCAGAACATGACCTTAAGAAACCAGTTGAAGAATGTGAAGATCCAGAATGCAGAGACCATGCAGTCATAAGAGTCTCTCAAATCAAAGAACAACTTGAAGCGGTAAAAGAAAAAGTGAAGAATGCAGAAGTGGTGATGGCCACCTTGAATGGCCTCCCAGGATCGTGGAATTCATTCATTCAAGGAATGTGTTCCAAAAGGAAGTGATTACTTTCAGCAGACTCTGAAAAGAAGAAGAAGCTTGATTCATAAGAAGAGAAGGGAAGATGGAAGAAATTGAAGATCAAGCTCTTACCATCCAAAGAAGATCCCTCAAGCAATGAGGAATATGAAGAACTCAACTCTTGAATAAGAAACGATGCTATTATGAATGAAGAAGACGATGAAGCTGAAGGCTCAAGAAGGAATCTACCCACAAAACAAATAAATATAAGTATTCAATTGTCATTTCATTATTTTGTTATGCATTTGTTGATATTTAGTTGATGTATTATGCATGATAGGATGTTTGCATTAATGACAATATACTACTAATATGCATGTGATGGGTAAGTAGCTCATGGTGCTATACAAATTCTCCATTGCTACTTATCTAGAATGAAACCTCTTTGCTGACATATTGGATTAGTGCACAATCTCAATGTTGTCTTGGTAGAGATGGAAGGCATCTAGAAAGTTTCAGTGAGATATGGATGAATGTTGTATTGGCTAAAGTAGTTGCATGATCATATATTTATGCATAAGAATTTGCCAATATGAATACTCCTTATGAAATGTTTCTAACCATACAACTGTATTTGACTTGTAGGAAAGACCGCATACATAATCGCCTACAAGCAAAGAAGAATGAAGACTTGTTTCGAAGAACAAGTGACGACAGTTCAAAGAAAAAGAATAATATGATGAATGCAGTGACATCATTGATGCAGAACCTTCTAGCCACCAAGAAGAAAGGGAAGACCTGTTCAAGAAGAATGATGTCAGAGCGCAGTATTGAGACTTGAAGAAAAGTTCATAGTTCCATCATGCAGTAGATGGAAACATCGTGGGATACAAAGCAAGATTCGTAGTATGAGGCTTCTCATGAAAAGAAGGCCTAGACTACGAAAAGACATTTGCAGCTAGTAAGAGTTTAAACACATACATGATGAGCTTGATGAAGATCTTAACCTTTGCTACAAGGTTGAAGATGCAAGTCTATACACTAGATGGTCACATAGAATATTAGTAGCATAGGAAGCTACTTGTCACTCCGGTACAGAATGTTTTTAGTGCATAGAGCACAGAAGACAGAGGGAGTATGATGCTTCACTTCAGAGGGAGTGACTACAGAATATATTGAGGTTCGACATGGTACGACAGGATGGGAATATTATTGATGACTCTAGGCTTTACTGAGAGTAAAGTGGATTACAACCTTTGCTTCAAGGTTGAAGGCGGAAGACCAGTGATGCTCCTGTTATGTGTCGATGCATTATTTTCTAGGCATGGAGGTGTGGACAAGGGAATTATGCAGTAGAGATCCTGAATAGGTTCAGGATGATGGACCGCATGACCACACTTATGGCACCGAACCTAAAGCTGTTAAGTGATGCTTCATCAGAGACGGTTAATTCTATGATGTGTCGTTAGATGATTAGTTCCTTGATATACCTGACGAACATGAGACCAGATATTTGCTTTGCTATGAACACATTGAGACATGTTCACCTGATGGTTGCAAAGCATGCAGGGCTATAGTTGAGTATCAACTCAAGTATGATGCGAATCAAAAGATTAACCTAGAGGGTTATGTTGATTCAGATTGGGCAGGTAGTGCCATCGACAGGAAGAGTACTTCAGGATGTTGCTTCAGTATGGGATCAGGTGTGATCTCTTGGTTTAGCAGGAAGCAATCCTGTGTGGCACTGAGTACAGCTGAAGCAGAGTATGTCACAGCTTGTTCAGCTAGTTGTGAGGCAGTATGGCTGCGGAAGCTACTGTCTGATATATTTGATCTCCAGTTGGATGCTACTTGTATACATTGTGACAACCAGAGTTGCGTGAAGTTGTCAGAGAATCCAGTGTTCCATGACAAGTCGAAGCATATCGAGATCAAGTATCACTATATCAGGGATATGGTGCAGAGAGGAGCAGTAAAGCTCCTGTATGTTGCGATGGAGGAACAAATAGCTGATGTATTGACGAAGCCATTGGCTAGGATGAAGTTCGAGTACTTTATGGAGAGACTTGATGTTCTCCAGATCGAGGTTCCCTCCAAGAGAAAGTGATGAGACCCATAGCCATTCTGACATGGTGAGAGGATTGGTTCCTTCCATGGTCAGATGTAAGGGCTGAGCCATTCTGCCATGGTGAGAGGATTGGTTCCTTCCATGTCAGATATGAGTGCTGAGATCCATAGCCATTCTGATGAGTAGGTCAGATATAAGGGCTGAGCCATTCTGTCATGGTGATAGGGTTGCTCCCTTCCATGTCAGATATGAGTTCTGGCCATTCTGTCGAGTAAGACAGATGTAAGGGCAATTGCCATTCTACGAATGGAGGCACCTGGTCAGTTACCAAGATCACTCAGTGTAGGACTGAGTAGCCATTCTGATGTGATAGAGGGATGTGTTCCCACTTGATCAGATGTAAGGGCTGAACCATTCTGTTCATGGCTAAAGGATTTAGTTCCTTCCATGTCAGATGTGAGTGTTGGCCATTCTGACGAGCAGGTCGGATGTAAGGGCAACTTCCATTCTCTAGGAGAATGGAGGCACCTGGTCAGTTACCAGGTAGCTCAGTCGAGGACTGGGGGCCATTCTGATATGACTGCTGGGATGTGTTCTCGTAGGATCATATGTGAGTGAAAGCCCTTCCATCACTATGAGTAGGATGTGTTCCAACCTGGATGGATGTAAGTGCAGAGCCTTTCTGGAGCGACTGAGGGATGCTCAGATATAAGTGCTGAAATCTCTCATCACTGTGAGTAGGATGTGTTTTGACCTGGATGGGAGTCTTTCATCATTGTGAGTAGGATGTGTTCCAACCTGGATGAAAGTGGGAAAATCTTCCATCACTGTGAGTAGGATGTGTTCTGACCTGGATGAGAGTCTTCCATCAGTGTGGTAGGATGTGTTCCCTTGGATGGTTGTGCCTTTCTGACGAGTAGGTCATATGTAAGTGCTGAGCCTTTTCACAGATGTTAGTGATGTGATGTCCTATCATGCTGGTGAATGTGAGTGTTGGGCCTTTTTGATGTGATTATAGGATTGGTTCTTATATGATCAGATGTGAGTGTTGGGCATGCCTTTCTGACGAGTAGGTCAGATGTAAGTGCTGGGCGAAGACCTACATGATGGGTAGGCCTACAACCAGCATGAAAAAGGGCCGGCTCTATAGAACTTCTCGTGATGAGAAGAATCATGAGATTTCACCAGGGATGATCTAGATCGAGTGATGATCAAGATCCAGTAATGATGATCTAGCAGTGATGATCCAGATCCAGTCCAGTGATGATGATCCAGATCGAGAGATGATCCAGATCCAGTGATGATGTTCCATGATGATCCAGATTGAGAGATGATCCGGATCCAGTGATGATGTTCCATGATGACCTAGATCGAGAGATGATCCAGATCCAGTGATGATGTTCCATGATGATCCAGATCGAGAGATGATCCAAATACAATGAAGATGACTTACAGATGAAGATAACTTGAAGATGAAGATGACTTTCAAGATGACGATGACCTAGATGATACAGAGAAGAAGACTTGTGCTAATAAATTGTGTCAAGAGAATACCTTCCTAGTTAAGAGGGAGTGTTGATGTAATTGTAACTTCAGAATGTATTCACTTGTATTTCTTATCTATTGTAACCCGATGTTTATTCCAGGATGTATTTGAGTCATGTCATGCCCCGATGTTCTGATCGGGAACTTGCTATAATGAGAAAGTCATGTCAAGTCATTGTGGGTAACCCTCCTATTTGTAAAGGGTTAAAGTCCCCACATTTGTGGGGCCCTTGGGTTATTAGACTATCCTAGTGAAGTCGACCCTAGGTGAGTCATTGTAAGTCGGGGAAATAGTCCCCACCATTTTGTTACCCTCCTATTGGTCGGAGGACGCAAAGTCCCCACAAGTGGTGGGGCACTAGGGTTATTAGACACTCATAGAGATGTCGGCTCTAGTAAGTAATTGTTAAGTAAGGCCGACATGTTGGAGTGCACTTCAAGTGAACGGAATAATATAAATAGAGAGTGAGAGCCTCTCTATTTATCACTTGCAACACACATCATTCACTCACTCAAGTGTGGCGCACTAGTGAAGAAGGAAATACTGGGACTAGACAGAAGAAGAAGACTACTGCTGTTTTGGGAGATCTCTTACTATTTTGGTGCTGATTCTATCTCTAAGGAAGTTGTGGGGTTTTCTCCTTTATGGTTTCCCCGAGGAAAACTCTTTGTGTCTCTTGTCTCTTGTGATGTGCTTATGTTTTATTGATGTGCTTGTTATTCTTTTAGTGAAAAGATCCTAAGATCATAATGCTAGCTTATTTGATGAAAAACTAATAGCAACATGACACAACAACAATATATTCAGCCTTTGTTGTGGAGAGAGAAATGGAAGATTGTTTTTTACTTAACCATGAAACCAAACAATTTCCTAGGAATAATGCTACTCCACTGGTACTTTTTTGATCATCAACACTTCTTGCCCAATCTGCACCAGTAAATGATTTTAAGATGAAGTCTTGACTTTTTGGGTACCATAACCCATACTCCATAGCACCTTTCAATTATTTGAAAATTCTTTTTACTGCTGTTACATGGGTTTCTTTGGAGCTTGACTGGAACCTAGCAACCAAACCTACAACTTGCATCACATCTGGTCTTGTAGCTGTCACATATAGTAGGCTGCCTATCATGGATCTATACATGGTATGATCCACTTCCAGAGACTCATCGCCCTTACTTAATTTACAACCTGTGATCATAGGAGTACTAACCGGTTTGGAGTCTTCCATCTTAAATCTTTTAAGCATGTCTTTGATGTACTTAGTTTGAGAGATACAGATTCCTTTGTCTATTTGGTAAACTTGTAACCCCAAGAAGAATGTTAGTTCACCCAACATTGACATTTCAAATTCATTCTTCATTTCAGAAGCAAAGTTTACACTTAGTATTTGTAAATTGCTTCCAAATATGATGTCATCTACATAAACAACAACAATGATGATATTTTCATCTTTGATTTTTAAGAAGAGATTACTTTCAGTGGCTCCTCTCTTAAATACTTGTTTCTTTAAATAGCTGTCCATCCTTGAAAACTAACCCTTGGAGCTTGTTCGATACCATAGAGTTCCTTTTTTCAGTTTGCAAACATAGTCTCCATTTTCTGATTATAGAAAACCTTCAAGTTGTTCAATATAAACCTCTTCTTCTATTTTTCCATTGAAAAATGCAGATTTGACATCCATTTGATACACTTTAAAATTTTATGGCATGAGAATGCTAGAAACATTCTGATTGCTTCAAGTATTGCCGCAGGGGCATAAGTTTGTTCAAATCAATCCCTTCTACCTAAGCATACCCTTTACATACAAATCTTGTCTTGATCCTTATCACTTGACCATCTTGATTGAATTTGTTCTTGAAAACCCATTTGGTCCCTATAACATTCTTATCTTTGGGTCTTGGGACAAGTTCCCAGGTCTCGTTTTTCTCAATATGATCTCATTCTTCATTCATGTCTTTGACACATTCATCACTTTTGTTGTCTTCTGCAAAATCCGTAGGTTGCACTATTGAGAGTAGGGCTTGTTTATTAAATGGTGGTTGTCTGCTTGTACCGACTCCAACATTTTTATCACCTATGATCTGCGTCTTCAGATGATTCTTTTGTATTCTTCTAGATGTATTTTTTGTATCAAGTCTTAGGGAGTCTTCTTCACCTTCCTGTGTATCTTCCTTCTCTATTCCTTCTTCTTCATCATGTGTACTTTTGTCCTTTTGCAAGTCTTCCTTTTCTTCATGATTGCATTTTCAAAACTGTTATGAATTCTTAATATTCTTTGTTTTATATCATCTATTCTTACATTTGCACTTTCTACAATCTTGTGTAAACTTTTATTGTAACATCTATACGCCTTCTTGGTGGATGAATAACCTAGAAATATTCCTTCATCAATCCTAGAGTCAAACTTGCCAAGATCATCCTCATTCCTTTTAATGTAACAATTACTACCAAATAATTTGAAATATTTGACTGAGGCTGGTATTCCATACCATAACTCATAATGAGTCTTGTCCTTATTCACTCCGAGTTGCCCTCTATTAAGTATATAGACAGCTGTGTATACTACTTCTTTCCAATATGCATCTGACAGCTTTGCTTCGTTAAGCATTGTCCTGGAAGCTTCTTGGACTGCTTTATTTTTCCTTTCAACAACACCATTTGTTGAGGTCTCTTAATCCCATGTATCTCACAAAACACATTGAACTCATTTGAAGTAAACTCTCCCCCCTTGTCGGATCTAAGACATTTGATTTTCATATATGTCTCATTTTCAACCATTTCCTTGAAGATTTTGAACTTCTCAAAGGCTTCTGATATTTCTTTAAGAAATGTCACCCAAGTAATCCTTGTGTAATCATCAATGAGAAACATGAAATAATATTCTCCTTGCAGGATTTTAGTTCTTGTTGGTCCACATAGATCAGTGTGCACTATTTCTAGAGGATGTGAGGTCATATGTTATTTTGTTTTAAAATTGGCTCTAGTTTTCTTCCCATGTTGACAATGTTTACAAACTGAGTTTAGAGGTTTTACAATTTTAAGCAAGTCTCTTACAACTTCCTTCTTACTTATTTTGACAAGATTGTCAAAATTTAAATGTCCCAACCTTCTGTGCCATAACCAACTTTCATCAACCATACTTAAGTAACATTGATTTTCATTTTCTAGGATGTATACATTGTTTGAATTTCTTATAGCAATGCCAAAAACTCTTCTCGAGTCCTTTTTCTTGATTTCACATTTCTCTGAGTAAAAAATACAGATGTTCCCTTGATCACATGTTTGACTTAAAATGATGAGATTAGGCTTGAGGTTTTGTACTAGTAATGCATTTTATGCTTTGATCTTTTTATTGACAACACCTGTTCCTTTTTCAATTATCTTAGAAGACATATTGTCTCCAAATGTGACTTTACCCTTTTCATCTTTTAGTTTTATGAACTTGTTTGGGTCACCTTCCATGTGTTTTGAACAACCACTGTCAAAGTGCCATTGGTTTTGTTTCTCTATTGCACATAGGGAAATCATGGAACTTTCCTTTTCTTCCCCTTTCCTCCAATACTTCTTCTGTTTTGTCTCTTGAGACTTAATTGAAATAGTCTCTCTTGTAGGAGTCATCAGTTTACAATCTCTTGCCATATGTCCATGGTTATTACATTTGTAACACTCTATGCCATATTTTTGAAGAAGTGTAAAATGGTTATGATCTCGTTTTGGTTTGTTACTTGATGACTTCTTCTTGCATGCACAAACGTTTCCATAAGCTCTGCAATGTAAGACTTCATGACCAAAGTTATTACAAGAGTAACAATGACCCAAAAATATCTACTGGTATCTATTTGGTCTCTTGGGGCACCATATTATTTCTGTTTTTATCTTGAGATCTTAGGGAAGATGTTTTGCTCTCTTCCTGTTTAACTAGACTCTTTAGTGCTTTGGAATATCTTTTCTTATTTCCTCCTTGATTAGTGAAAGAGAAACATTCTGGGTTCTTTTCTTTGTTAAAACCCAAGCCATATCTCTCACTTGATGGTCTTTTCCTATTCAGGATGTCATCTAGAATCCTTGAGCTGTTATCAAACTTTTATTTGATCGATTCTTCATTAAGCTTTTTCTTGAATTGCATGATCTCTTGTTCAAGTATCTCAGATTCCTGTATTCTTATTTTGAGCTGCAAATTTAGGTCCTCCTCAATCCTTTTGACATCTATAAGTTGAGATTCCAACTTACTATGACATGGTTTGACTGTTTTTTCTTTTTTCTGCATTTCTCAAGTTCTTTAAGAGAACTAACAAGTTCATCTCTTAAGTCTACTTCTCCTTTCACATCTGAGTCACTATTTGAAGCTTGAGTATCTACACCCATGAATAGAATTTCAGTTTCTTCATCTTCACTTGTATCTGCATCTTCACCATCTTCCATGGAGTACACAATTTTCTTTTTTTCATAGGACTTCTTCTTGTTCCTTGTTTTACCCTTTTTGAACTTTGAGGTTTCTCTCTCATCACTATCATCTTGTTTAGGGTAAGTACATTTTGAAGCAAAATGTCCAATTCTTCCACAGTTGAAACATTTTAGGGGTAACTTTTCTTTGTATTTTTCAGTACCTTTCTCACACTTTCTCAATTTTTTTTTTATAAAAAAAGCTTCCTCATCATCTAGGTTCTCTAATTGGTTTTTGGATGAGGCTTTAAATATTGCTTCTTTTCTTGAAGATTCATTTAGTCCCGTTCTCATCTCATATGTAGTGAGGGTTCCATGTAGTTCATCTACTGTCACAATGTTAATATCACCTCATTCTTCTAGGGTGGATACTTTAGAGTCATACTTCATTGGCAATGTTATTAGTCACCTTGTTAACCACTTCTCTTTCTTTTAATTTTCCTCCAAGGCCTCTAGTAACATTGACAACCTCATATACTCTTAGAAGGTATTCCCCAATATTTTCTTCTTCTTTCATTTTAACACTCTTAAACTGCCTTTTATATGTTTGAAGCTTGGATTCTTTGACCTTAGATGCCCCTTCATAGATAATCTTTAACTTATCCCAGGCTTGTTTGGAAGTCTTGCATCGCATAACTTTTGTAAATACATAGTTTGTCAATCCACTCAAGATTGCATTTAAGGATTTGGCATTACCTTCATATTGGCCTAGTTCCATTGGGTTTTTAGGTGCTTGGTCTTCTATTTTGTACTCCTTTCAGTTGCTTCCCAAACCTCCCATCCAAGGGACATCATATGGCACTTCATTCTCACACTCTAGTATGGATGTTTTTCTCCTTTGAATAATGGAGGTTTGTTAGTGGCTAACCCTTCTTGTTGATCCATAATGGTTTTTAAATGGGATCTTCCTTCTAGTGGTTAAACTGTGGTGACGAAACTGGCTCTGATACCAATTGTTAGAATATTGGACAATACTGAGAGGGGGGGGGGNGGAACCCAATTGGAAAAACCACCAATAATTCCTATTTTTGCAAAATTATAGTATAATAGTTTCTTCCTGCTACTATAGACAAACATGGTATTACACCCTTATTTACTAGCATCTACAGGAAGGAGGCTACAAACCCCAATTTTGTCAGCTACTTCTGACAGGATGCTACTACACCCTATTTACCAGCTACTGTTGGAAGGTGGATACAACCCCTTGTAGGCCTGATGCCTACCCTAGCTCCACCCTACCACCCTCTGATGTCTTATATGACCTTCATATCTGCTCTCTGATTATTGTCTCTGGTTCTTCTTTGGTCTCTAGCTACTACAACTGCATTAAACTGTATCACAGTGACAATTTCTCTCACTCATCATTCTGTCTATAAATACCCTCTAACACGTTTTCTGTGAGTGCATCTCTTCACCGTTGCACCTTTTCATTTTGAAATCGTGCCTCTTCATGAAGACTCAATTCTTCATTCTAAAAATTCTGTAACTCTATTTAAGTTTATCCGTCATACCTTTTTGCAACGCAATTTTACCAGAATTGCCTCTCCGCAATGATAATTCTTCACCATAAATTCTTCCGAATTTTCTTTTCCACCTTTTGTGTTCCGCATAGTAGACTCCCGGTTGCGAAAACCCATATTACTATATATTTTTCTTTTTTCTCCTCCCCCCTTCTGCCTTCTGCAGGGTAGACTCCGGGTTGTGGAAACCCATATTGCTTTATATTTTCTTTTTCTCCTTCCACCTTCCGCATTCCGCATTCCACAAGGCGAACTCTGAATTGCAGAAACCCATATTACTTTATATTTTCTTTTTTTTCCTTTCGCCTTCCACCTTCCGCAATCCGTAGGGAGGACTCCGGGTTACAGAAACCCATATTACTTTATATTTTCTTTTTTGCCTTTCGTCTTCCACCTTCCTCCTTCCATATTTTTTCTTCCATTGATTGTTTGCAAATGCTCTTTTGACCCTTGATTTGAAATCAAATGCGGATTTGTGCTATAGTATTGCGGATCTCTCTGCAGCCATTGATCTCTTTTCGGATTTAATCCTAACCATTGATCCATGATCATTGTCGATATTTTGCCTCTTGCATTGACCCTCTTCCACTTGCATCATGTTCAGTGGTTTTTGTCATTGCTGAACTCCTTTGACATCAATTGACAACTTATTTTCAACAACCACAGTAATATTGTTAACTATTTATTAATTCCAAGGTCAACGTTAATGTCATATATGGATTTAGATTCAGGAATTAACATCTCTAGAGACAACTTATATGGGATGTTGGATGCATTTAGTGAAATTTTATGCAATTTTTTTTGTATTTATTTAAATAGATATGTTTAAATTTTTAGAGACATCATAATTTCTTCCTCAAGCATAGTATTCTAATTGAGGCAGAGAATGGAAAAGAGTTGGCCAACCATTACTGGAGGACGATATTTGCATGGAGGGGTATCTAGTGGGAAGGTTGATAAAAAATTCCTCAATAATAGTTATTTCACAAGGGGGGATCCCGGGGTGGGATCGGTTGACCCTTCCTCCTACATGGTATTCTCATGGAGTGGGACCATAAAGGAGTGTCAGTCAACCCTTCCTTAAGGTGATGTTTAGCACAATCGGCTTCCCAAGGAAGGGTTGGCATATCATTCCACCATGATAGTATTCTCATAGACAAGGAATATTCTAAGGATCCATACTTGTTTAAAAGTGTATAAACGTTGGTGAATCTCACTAGTTCTGAAAATACCAAGTATAAAATATTTGGCGATATTTTACTAAAAGATATTTCAATTTATAAGGATTTTATATAGTTTATATAATAATTTGGTGATTTTTATAGTGAAAAAAATTTACCCTATCAAAATTGGGCGAAATAGGGCTTCAAAAAATGCAAATTGGCAAATGTTTTTGTGGGAAAAAACATGGAAAATAACCCATAAGATAAATTTTTCCCTTAAAAACTTCCTTGTTGATAGAGGGGGATAATGGAGAAGGGTTGACCAAAACTTCCTCAAGGATGATATTCTTGTCATAGGTATCCAATGGAAGGATTAGCCGATATTTCCTCAACAAAAGTTATCGTAAAAGGGGTATATTAGTGAGGAGTCATATGACACTTCATCATATATCTCATGGATTATAACATGTTGAATGGTCAGGGTTTATCCTTGATTGATGATGGTACTCTTGGTGCAAGATATCTAGTGGAATGGTTGGGAGACCCTTCTTCAAGTAAGATATTATAATGGAGGGGGAGCAGGGAGAAGGGATGACCAACCTCTTCATTAAATATGCTCTTCTCATCAGGAATCTTAAGAAAGAGTAGGCCAATACTTCCAACATTGTTTTCTCATGGAAGGGGATCATGGGAATGATTGGCAGACCTTACCTCCAATGTACTATTCTCAGGTAGGATCCTTAACAAGGGTTTTTCAACCCTTCCTCAATGATGATGTTTATCTTTGGGTTTATCAACTGAAAGTGTTAGTCAAGAATTCTTTAAGCATATTTTTAACATAAGCGAGATCCACGCAATTTGATTGACCCTTCCTCTAGCTTTGAATGCTCATGGAAGGGGACCAAGGATAATGGTCAATCAAACCTTCATCAATGACATTATTCTCATCATGTGGTTTCTAATGGAAGGTTTAGATGACCATTCTTGAAACATAGTGTTATCATGGATTTGGATAATGGGAAATGGTTGATTGAAATGTATAAGAATGGTATTCATGTTGAGGTATATACAATGAAAGGGATGACTGACCTTTCCTCAACATCGATTTTGGCATGAGGGGGAATATGAGGATGAGTTGGATAAACTTTTCTCTTGATTGTAATTATAATTGCGTGTGACCTCTTATTAGGGTTAACTAAAACCTTCCTCATGCAAATATTTGGCATAATTAAGATCCACATGAGGGGTCAACCTACACTTTCTGTAGCATTCAACCCTCATGGAGGGGGATAAAGGAGATAGGTTAGTTGAATATTCCTCAATGATGGTATTCTTTTTGTATGGTTTCTATTGGAAGGGTTGGCCAACCATTCTTCACACATAATATTATCTTATATGGGGGCATGGATAAGGGTCAGCCGACCCTTCCTCTAGCATGGAATTATCATGTAGAAGGACCACAAGGAAGGTTCAACAAAACCAAATTCCTCAATAAAATATTTACCATAATTATAATCACCATGAACGGTAAACATACCCTTCTTCCAACATTCAGTTCTCATGGAGGGGGTGAAAGGAGAGTACTTAGCCAACCCTTCATCAATAATGGTATTTTTGTCATGGGGTTTCCAATGAATATTCAGTTGACCCTTATTCAAACATGGTATTCTCATGGAGGGGTATCGTGGAGAAAGTTGGGTGATCTTTCAAGAAAAATGATATTCGTGTCGAGGGGTATCCAATGGAAGGTTCAAGTGACCCGTACTGAAGAATAGTTTTTGCATGAAGGGGAATCTAGGGAATGGTTGATTGAACCATTCTCTTGCATGGTATTTTCATGGAGTGGGACCACAAAAAGGGGTCTACTAATACTTCCTCAATGATGGTATTCTTAACATAGGTGATCGAGTGGAATGATTATTTGAATCTTCTTCAAGCAAGGTATTCTCATGGAGGTGGAGTATGGAGAACGTTTGGTTTTCCATTTATCAAATGTGGCATTCACCTCGATGATTTGGGTGGAGGGTGGGTGGGAACCTCCTACAAAATAGTATTCTCATCTAGGTGTACCATGGGGAAAGCTTGGCCAACCCTACCTCAAGTTCACGAGGGGTGCTAACACCATAAATTCGTTCGCCTAGCTCACTACCTTGGTCATCATACCTTTACACTTATTTTCCTAAGTTTTTTCCTCCATCAACCCAAAAACCTATCTTTTTTACCATATTTGATAAAAATACATATTTTCCAACATAAAATAAGAAATATTCCCCAAAAAAACAAAAAAAAGAAAAGAAAAAGGGGAAAACATTCAAAAATAAAAAAAAGAGAGGGAAAATACAAATATCATGGAAAAATACCATGGGTTTCCCAAGACCAAGGGAAAAGTTATGAATCTCAAAGCCTTGGAACAATGCCATGAAAAACTACCATGGATAGCCTAAAACAAGGGTAAAGTTACCAATCTCAAAACCTTGGAACAATACCATGGAACAATGCTTTGGGTCATACAAAACCATGGGAAAGGTTACACTGGGTCAAAATTCCTATAAATGAAATGGTGGAGGCCCCCATTTGGACATAAATTGATACACTTTCTCCCATTGGATACCCTCATTCCATATCTCTCCATTATTACATCATCACCCTGCTGAAATTCCCACTGAAGCCTATAACCCTTTGCTACCCTTTCCTCTCTTCATTTCGATTGAGATTTGACATCATTGTGACCTCATGTGGAAGACACCATACTGTTCAGACATCATATAAATATACTCACCATCAGCTGCAAGGGCCCATTTAGGAGAGGTATTCTCCACCCATGTATTTTCCACATTTGGTTAATCAAAAGACTTTCATGTTATATATTTTACTCTTTGGTGTGTGAAAAAGATTTACAATTACTTTTACGGTCTTATACTATTACCAGAATACACTTTATTTACAACTTGCATGCATGAACAATTAGGTCCATTTCCTGAGTTTGTCTTAGATTAGTTTATATTCTAGAGAGAGAAGGATCAACTGTTCAAAAGTAACCAAGATGGTGTTTGACAAGATACATAATGGTGAGGGCCTTGGGGTCTATTCTAATACTTCCCTACTCATTGCAATAAACTGATATTCATTTCATGTCCAGGTCAATTGAAGTCATGAGCATAGAAACATAAGGAATTGCAAGAGAAATATTGAATTCTTTTTGCTTACCTAAGACCGTGGGGGTTTGGAACCTAAACATATGCATCGTATTTTCTGTAGAGAACATAGAAGAAGTGACATAAACCTATGAAATTAATAATTGTTATGAATGTCGATAGTGATATACTGGATAAGAAAAGCCCCTAGATGCATGGATCATGTTCAGGGTGCTACATGAATTTTTGATGCACGACCTCCCTCTTGCGCGTGGTTACCTATTCTCCATGGTACTATTGAAGAGCATGGAGCTAACCCTAGACACATCTCTTTTGCCGTGATATGGAACTACATTGAAGTAAAATGTGGTATTCGACCAACTGGTCATGGTCATGACCTTCTAGGATATCTTCTTATTGATACATAATTGATTCGACATGAAGGACACATGACCCACTTGGTGCTTCTGAAATCTATAACTATGATTTGGAGTTGTTGGTCTCTCTTGGTGAAATCCATTAGTGTGAATACATCTCTTCACTAGGTCTTTGAGATGGTGCATTTAATGAAATCATGATGGTATGTTTTATGTGAATATCTCTCCTCCATTATGTTGCTATCAAATTTTTGGTGCTTAAGCTCTTGGTATCAAAAGACTATTTTGAAGATTATCTCCGCAATTGCTCTATTATTGTTGGTTGCTAGTTATTTCTATTTTTCCTTGTGCAAGGATTTGGAGGTCGAGATTTTACGAAACTCTCCAAGACTTAAAATTATGTCCTCATATGTTATCTTCATGGGCGTTATCCCTTCAAGTGGAACAAGTGCAGAAACATCCAATGATGAGAAATAATTAATTTCAGGAAATTAAATTTTCAATGTGAAAATATTAACTAGGAGAATGGAAATTGAACCTGTTATACACAATAGAAACAAATTTCTACTTATAGTGAAAAATTGGATATTAGTGTGCATCCCTTCATTGAAACAATAACAAATGATGGATGGTGGTCAACTACTCTGGAATAAGTATTTTCATTTTGCTAATAGAGTTGCAAGCCATGGTTGAGGTTCAACTAGGACATGTTGTGTGCACCTTTGTATTGAGAATGCTCGTTTCCTTTAGTGGGTTTCAACAAACTTGTGTTGAAAGGGATTATGCTATGGCTTGGTTGCATGTTATTTTTTTGATGCCAAATCCCACAGAGGTAATCTCAACAACAATAGATGGCCTCTCAGGCTAAAATGGGAAATAGAAGTAAGAAACTTGCATTGATTTTCAATTTGAGTGTTGGACACTGTGATGTTGTTATCACTGCCATAGCTGGGGACATTTAGTATATTAAATATGTTGCAAGGGATGCACATTAGAGGAAATTTCAACTCAAAATGGGCCTTTTAACTTTTATTCAAATTCCGTGTTATCATGTGTTAGCCAATGAAATTGCTTTAAATTCGAAATACCGTATAGGTCTTAAACACCTTTTTAATATAAATTTGGGGATAGGTATCATAAAAAAAACTACTTTTTTTGTTTGTATTTTTGACATCTCTCTGTGTTTTTACTCAAATTTCGATCAGGAGAGCTCGTTGGATGTGGAATTAAATTCCGCATCCAACGAGTACCCACTCGGCATACTTTTGATGGACCCCGCTACCCCAAAAACAAGAAATACCTGAAAAAATGGAATGATGATGTCATCCAACGATGTGCATTGGACAGGCTCCCCTCCCGAGGGAAAGTCTGTCCAGTATATAAGGCGCTCCTAAACATGTCTACATGGACAAAGGTGAGCATCCAACGATGTGCATTGGACAGGCTCCCCTCCCGAGGGAAAGTCTGTCCAGTATATAAGGCGCTCCTAAACATGTCTACATGGACAGAGGTGAGCCTTAATTTTTTGAACAAAGTTGGCAGATTGATTTAATCATTGACATGACAACTAGGTGCGAGGTCTTTCATTATGGACGTTAGTTAATTGTTTGGCAGATGTTGTTGTGAGCAGACCACCATCCATTTCCTACTGTGAATAGTCGATAGGGTTGTAGTTAACCACATAAATATGTTTCGCCATTAAAATATGAGACGATTTTGGAATTTTGTTGTGACATGTGAGAGTCAATGGCAGATCACCATGTGCTTTTTAATTATTCTGGAAAAGCAAATCAGAGATTTTGAAAACCACTATAGAAATATCGTGGAAATTTCCAGCGAGCAGTTTATTTTATGTATTATTGTCGGCAGGTGATATGTTTTAATCTAATCTGGTTGGCTACTCTGATAAAAAATTAATCTTTCCATTGTCTCTCTTCGATATCAAATATGAAATTACAGTTGAACAAGAAAACAACAAGTATCCAGTTAATCGAACCCTAAATGGGGAATTGGAATCGCTTAGCTCAGCTCCATCAAACCCTCGGATTTAATCCTCGGTGATGAGCAAATGCTGGAACCAAAGAGGCATCAGATTGGGATCAACTAATCATTCCCTCATCAAAGATCTCAACGTTACAGCTTTGGGATTTGGCGCTCTCCGAATCCATCAATATAACATATCCGCAGGTTGTTGTTGCAATTTGTCTGGATAATTAACTACATATCGATTTATGCATATGGATTATGCAACCAGATGAGTTTAATTTTATTATCATATAAATATTATAGCTTGCATTGAATAGGACAATTTCAAGGATGAAAAGGGCCACTTCTTTTGCAATTCCCCCGGTGAACAAGAAGAAGTAGATGTGTGGGTTAAATTTGATTCCTGCGGCGGCAACGATTGACAGCCACCAAGTCGTGGGTTCGATGTCGGAGGAGGCCACCAGGTCGTGGGTTCGATGTCGGAGGAGGCTTCTGGCCAATGGTGACCGTTGTAGCAAGAGAAAGGAGGCTCGTCGGAATCGATCTCGAGAAATCAGGTACGATACTTTACGAACCAGGCAGTGGATCAGCCTGCAAAGCCGCAGAGATTTGGAGATCACGAATCTGAACTTACGAAGCCTTCGCTCCCACCGGGATCTTCATCACAAAAAAATAGAAAAGCGGTAGACGAGGGGCAACGAAGGGATTTCTTTTATAGTCTGAAGATGGGAACGAAGACGGCCATTGGTGCGTTATCTTTGTACAGGTGATGGTTATCCATTCGAACCCCTGGGCTGATCGTGGGGAGAAACCAGCTTCCCAACAACATTTATCGTTATGTTTTGGATACAGGCCAGAGGGGCCAAGTAAATGTTCATCTCACAATAATACCATCTCTCTTATATAATATAATGACTGGTGCGATCTCTGTCGGCCAATAATATCGGGATTTGATTAAACTGAAGAGACTCTGTCATTCTCTGCTTGGTTGATAAAAATATCTTATGAAATGCTGGTGGTTATCTTGACTTGTTTCTAGTGGAGGTGATAAGCTTCCACCGCGGGTAGGATGTCTTAGTCTCCTTTATGAGTGTGGGACTTACCCGTCCACTCTGTTATCTTCATTTGATCTGTAGCGTGTGGAACAATACACTGTATTTTCATTTGATGTAGGGTCATCTGATTTATAGTGCTCAGTTGTTTGTTTTTGGTGGGTTTAGTTTGAATGGTCAAGAGGGGAAGGTGTCATATTCTTTATTTATCTAGATTAGATTCTTGGTTTGAATGGTAATATGAATAACTGTTATATTCAAAATATTGTATTTTTATTTGAATGGTTGATATGAAAAGCTGCATTTTTGTTTGTAATTAGTCTGGTAGGATTGACTCTTAAGGTATATGGTCTGAAAATGAAATAAGATATTTAAAAGAATTCAAAAGATTAATTTAATATATATTTAAATAAATGTTTATATATTATAACTATGCAGGTTTTCTGCTCATGTTAATGGTTCAACTTTTACTGGACAACATTCTGGAACAAATATACTATCCATCCAAAATCCACCATCTTGTAGAATTGATGACCAGACTCACCGATGACGCAAGAGATTTCCAGGTATTTGACATAATTGAACTTACAATTTATTTTCAAAACGTTTCCATTCCTGAATTTCATTTTCCACTTTGCAGGAAAAGGAACGCAAAGAGTTAGCTTCCAGTGTACAATGTTATCTGAAAGACAATCCAGAGTCTACTGGAGAGAATGCTTTAAATCATATAATTAACATCGTCTATCTTTCTCTCAAGGAACTGAATCGAGAGTTTATAAAGCAGGACAATGCCAGAAGTTTACTTTCAATTTTGCAAGAGCCATGCAACTTTTCTTCAAAGACGGGGATGGCTTCTCTATTTCTAACCACGAGATAAAGAACCAAATATTCAAAGTTCTTGTTGACCAATTGCCCATTTGAATTGACTCGGTCACATTATAAATAAGAATAGTTTACAGTATGCTGGTTTGATAAGTGTAAGGGATAAACAAAGTTACGTTGTATAAATATATTGCTTTGTTTTTCCATTCAGAAATGGCTAAAGTATATTTTGTATTTTATCGTGACATATTGGGCTTTTATGAAAAGCCTTAGATTTTGACTTATAAAAGATTCTAGGTAGAAGATGCTAAGGACATTACGCTTTTCTTGGTATTTTATAATTTTATAAATAAAATAAAATAAAATCAAATCAGTTTATAGTTTTTGAAAAGGAAGTATTTATTTGTTTAATATTAAAATTGAGGAGCATTATGCATTCAATTCATTAAACCATAAAAATAAAATCACTACATTCAATTGATAAAATCCATAAAATATAGTTGCAAATTAATATATCCATTATGAAATTAAGAAAATAATATGTATATAAAATTAAAAACTAAAAACTAAATTAATCCAACAATAATCTTTAACTTTTATAATATTATAAAAAATATATATTTAAACATAAACCTAGTTAACATTTTATTACTCAAGAAATGCATGACCCCAATCCAATAAAGAAACCAATTATCACTTATTTGTCTATCTTGAGGTATTGCATGCAAGGAGCTATTCAAACAGAGGTTTGCACCTCAGGATATTTGATCCCTCTCAGCGCTTGATAGAGCCTAGAATTTGGATCTATGCTGGTTTATTTCAAGTCATGAAATACTTCAAATGTTTAACATTTCATTTACAATATTGATTCAAAGATAAAGCATCTTAAAATTGTCATGAAAATCAGAGTTACAAAAGCCTTTCATTTACCTATAAGTAAACCGGGGTGACACACGATTTCAAGAAACATGATTAATTCATCTCCCATAGCGATCATTCCTATTACTAAATTTTTGTATCGACCCAGTACTATATGTTAAAAATTCTAACAAGAGATGTCCCTTTCCCATGTTTTTGTGTTTGTCATGGGGGGCACAAGTTGTTGTTCTTAGCATGTTATATTAATAAAGTGACTTTAAAAAAATATACTTAAGTTATCTCAAGTAATTAATTTATGCATAATTTTCAAATTGAGCACAAACTAGGGCACGTTTTTCCAATATATTGTTGTTGTTAATAACCCGTCTGTATAACATTATATGCTGTAGTAAATCATATGCACGGTGTTGAACCAAAGACACAAAAATACATAGATTTCAGGAAGGTTCAAATTCCAAGGCAGAGAAGAAGTATTGCTGCTTAGAAATCAATACATTTCGTATAGACATTGCTGGCACAAAACCTGAGGCAATTAGAGCACAAAATTCAAGATCTGTACATCATTTTTATTGGGACGTGTGGGATGAAATCTATAGTGTTAGAAAATTCAATGAAGATAAGTTATTGTTTTGGAATTTCATTATTGATGATTTGACCAGGAGATAGAATTTTTCTGAGTGAGTGTAAATTTCTAAAGAGACTCAATAACAAATTTATTTCTCTGGGTTTTCCCCACACTAGGGTTTTTCCATGGGTATTGACCCTAAAATACTTGTTTTCACATTCTACAATGATATTGTGTTTGTCTCCTTGTGTGTTTATTGTTCCAGTTATTGATTGGTTGTGATAAAACTCATAGTAGCATTAAATCATTTATGAGACAAAGTGTTTTTTGAAATTCCATAATGAAACCTTAAAACATTTCCTCAAACTTTACATGGTATCAGAGCCCGATTACTAAAGGTGTGTTAAGTTGTATAGATACAGAACAAAAGAGGTTCAATCATGACTAGTTGAAGATTATCAGTTGCAGTCATGGCCTTAGTAGGATTGCAATTTGAAGATAAGTTGGATGAATCCTGTAACTTTAGTTCCTGGAAAGAATGCATAAATGTGTTATTTAAAGAACTGGAGGTATGGAATATTGTTGGTGCTTCTGACACCATCGCAGTTCCATTAGATGCTTCTTAGAAAACTGTTTTTGACAAGAAATATATTAAGGAACAAATTATTTTTTTTTACTCCATAAAAGATCATGTGATACCTCACATCACTGGTAAGCATCATGCTTTTGAAACACGGAAAGCTTTATGTACCCTGTACCAAAGTAAGAACCATAATAGAAAGATGGTTTTGATAGAAAAACCGAGGAATACCAAGATGAACGATGCTGATACAATAATCACTTATCTCACCAATATTTCCCAAGTTAGAGATGAATTGGGTGTTGCTGGTGAGAAAGTGGAAGATGAAGAGCTAGTTAGATATGCTCTTAATGGATTTACTGCAAAGTGGAACATTTGTGCAAGGAGTCATTGCTAGAGAGAGACTTCTAGATTGTACAAGGTTATGTGATGACTTTGTTCAAGAAGAATGCTAGGAGAGGACGTTCCAGAATAACACTTAGAGCAATGAAGACAATGTAGCTCTTGTAGTCAAAGGCAAGGACAAAGGAAAAAATAAAGAGAAAGACCTTAATAATATGCAGTGTTTTAACTGTAACAAGTATGGCCATTGTGCTAGTCAATTTCTTAAGAAAAAGGGGAATGAAGAAAAAGAGGGAGCAACATCAACATAAGTACAAGAATATACTGCTCAATTTGAAAATGAATTTTTCTTGGAATTAGGGTCAACTAGCCATATGACTGGGAATTATGGAGTTTTTAAGAGAATAGAAGTGATGGCTCTAGGACACTTTGTTGAAACAGATATTGGAAATCCTTAGGAAGAAATAGGAGGAGTTGGGACTATGAAATTCCAACTTCATCTTGGAGAAATTATTGAAGTAGATAGGGTACTATTTGTTCCTGATATGAAAATTAACATACTTTCTATGTCATCATTAGAGGATGATGGGTATGGAATCTTTGTCAAGACAAGATAGTTGTTTCTCTACCAGGTAGAGAACCTAGTCGGTACCACGCTTCTACTTCAGAATAGAAGAGACATACTTTATTTTTTGCATGGAGAGGTGATATTTCCAAGTTTAGGTGGATGGTTATCTAAGACTAAATTTGAAGATGAGGTAGGTGCACATATGATTCCTTTAGATGAGGAGAGTAGTACTGGCAGGAGGCTCAACTGGTATGTAGATTTGGCGTAAGCTAAGGAATGGATAGCAGAGTCTCCAAGGAGCTCAGAATTCAGAATTGTATGGCACATAGCTTCAGATCAAAGTCCAAAGAAAGAGGGGGATGCTGAGAAAATTGATCTAGGAGGAGAAGTTAATGGTGATGCTAGAAGGACCTCCCTCGTTAAGAGGGGGTGTTAAAAATTCTAACGAGGTGTGTACTTTTACCATGTTTTTGTGTTTGTCATGGGGGGGGACACAAGTTGTGGTTCCTAGCATGTTATATTATTAAAGTGACTTTTAATAAATATACTTAAGTTGTCTCAAGCAATTAATTTATGCATTTATTAATTACTATGTAATTAACGAGGAGCATTTATTTTAATCCCTCTGATTAAACTTATGTCAACCATTAGATTAAGTTGGTTGAATAAGTTAGGAATTCTTGAGAAATGTGCAAGTATAAAATACATGTTAGGGAAAGGATAAAACACATGGAGGAAGAGAGAAATAATTTGCAGATTGAGCATATTTGTTACATCAATCTAGGGTATGATTTTCCAAAATATTGTTGTTGTTAATAACCTCTTCGTACAACATTATATGCTATAGTAAATGATCCGTATAGTCCTGAAATGAAGACAAAAAATTCTAGATATTTCAGGTAGGCTCAGATTCCAAGGAAGAGAAGATGTATTGTTGCTCAAAAATCTATACATTCCCTACATACATTGTGGGAACAGAAACCGAGACAATCAGAGCACATAAATCAAGATCCGTACAACCTTTTTGTTGGCACATGTGAGCTAAAATCTAAAGTAAAGTTGTTAAGCCCATGATGATGGCACATTACTCCATATAGTGTAGCGCATTACCCCCTATATTATGGTGCATTCGTATTATTTATGTCGTCTTGGGTCTATCAGTTGTTATTGTACACCTTTGTCTCATATATATAAGAAGGGGATATTCTCATTTTAGTCATCATTGGATATTGTCTTGTCTTGGGTACACAAGTACATTATGTAAGGAGGTTCCTCCCTCGAAGAGGATTGTTATTTATCTTTGTTATTCATTATTAAGGCGTTGCTTACTCTCTTTTGGTCTATTTCTTCTATTTTAATGTTATTTCTAGGACTTGGTTGCATAACAAAAGTTGGACAACAGGTTTAATAAAGATAAGTTACTATTTTTGGAATTTCATTGTTGATGATTTGACAAGGAGATATAAATTTTCTGAGTGATTGTAAATTTCTAAAGAGACTCGATAACAAATTTATTTCTCTAGGTTTTCCCCACACTGAGGCTTTGACCTAGGTATTGAACCTAAAATACTTGTGTTCACATTCTACAGTGATAGCGTGTTTGTCTCATTGTGTGTTTATTATTCAAGTTATTGATTGGATTTGATAAATCATTTATGAGACAAAGTGTTTATTGAAATGTCAAAATGAAACCTTAAAACAATTCCTCAAATTTTACACTATCAATCAAATTCATAATCCTTCTTCAAGCATACGATTCTCTTGGAGGGGAAGCATAGAAAAGGGTTGATTGAACCTTCATAAAGGATGGTATTCGATTCACAAATTTTTCATCCGACCAATCCTTCTTCAACTATAATATTATCATCGAGGGGATCCTTGGCAAGAATTGGCTGACTCTTTCTCTAACATATAATTGAATAAATGGGTCTATATTTACTCAGTTCAATGTTAAAGTGTTACAAAGTATTTTGCAAAATTTTACAACAATGTGGAAGAGCACATTAAATTAGAGAGTTGATATTAATTTATGATATTTTTACTCGTTTATGTTAAGTTATGTTTACCTGTTACATTGATTATATTATTATTTTGAACTATAATATATTTAGATTGTTTTTAATTTATTTATGCATACTTTACTTGAATTATATTGCTTTGTGGTGGTTCTTTGTCATTGCAGATTGGAAAAAAAAGTATTTTGGACTTTGTGGTTCTGAACATTATGTTGACTTGTTTTTCAATGGATTAAAAGTTTCTAAAGGAATAAATTTCCCAACTAGATATCAATTTCACAATAGTGACATTGACTATGGATGTGTCGTCATAAATGTTACTAAAGTTTTTGATGTACATATTCCACTTCCGCATGAACCAAGAGGTGTAGATACATTTTTATAAGAAAAAAGTGCTTTTATTGAATGTGATGCATTACATATTTTAAAACACATTGGCTTCTCTCTACAACATGATAATGTTAAAGAGAGATATGATTTCGATTATAATAGTGGATATAAAATGATTCTACTTGAATCCATGTCTATTTTTCTTCTAGGTAAATTAAATTGTTACACATATGTTAAGATAAATTGTTACACATATGTTTAGATAAAAAAGATTGGATTCCCACAAGTCTCGTGACAAATGTAGATGAATGATTCTATTGGAGGGAATTTTTTGGATCTTTATGTTAATCTCTATATATTGTAACATTACATTTCTATTATTATATTAGTATTGTATTTATTGGTCATATAGGACCTTAATTGTAATTGTACCCTTTGTCTCATACATACATACATACATACATACATACATATATATATATATATCAAGGATACCTAGTTTTAAAGATTATGCCATCTTGTTTTACACATTTGATACATTGTAAAAGGAGGTTACTCCCTTGAAGAGGCTTCTTATTCAGCTATTTAATTTAATATCAAGGTGTTGGGTTATTATGTCTCTAATTTTATTCTATTTTGGGAATTTGGTGCATAACATTTGGAAATAATGGATTGAAATGTGGAAACGATTGATCAAAAGTTGTAAAAGATCGCTAGTAAAGATGAATTATAAGATATGAAAGGGTTGATTTTGAATGACATGAAACTCTTCATTATCCTTACTTTGCCTCATGAAGAAGAAGATAAGGACAACAAAAGGGTCATTTTCTTAGGATTAGTTATAATCCTCCCTTGACCACCATAGTCTAAAAGTAATTTCCTTGCTTAGAAATTTGTTTCCACTTCAATATTGCCACAAAGAACTCATGTGGGGCCCACCTACTATTTGATGTGCATGAGTTTAGGATCTCCAGAGGCCAATACCTATAATTTAGGAACCCACAGCGAGTCAAGGGAATCCCACCATCAGTTCACCCTAGTCTGCGTTGAGTTATCCTCTAATGGGAATCAATTATTCTGGTGCCACATTTGCTTGATTTAAGGGAGTTAGTTTCCTTTGCTCACCTACCTTGGTTAGTTAACTAAATGTGACTGATTCATTTTTTCAAAGTTGAACTAGTGAGTATCTAGCGGTGTTTTTCCATAGCGAGTGATATCTGGAGTCATTCCAAGTTGTGGAATTCGAGTCACACCTAGTGGATTCGAATTTGCTTATTTGTATCACCATCGTATTACACGCATATTAATGATTATGAGATTAATGTTACGCATGCCATTTTTTGTCTCTTGACTGTTCAATTTCCAGCATGATTGTTTGATCATTGTGCTAAATTTATTCTTCCTCCTTTAATTGTCTTTCAAAGTGAGGTTCATTCCATCCCAAATATCCTAAATATTTGCTAAATTAAACATGGTATTAGATTAGTAGGTGATCATTCCAACTTCAATCCTTAGAAACTTCCATTGATGCACCATAAGCAATTTGGTTCCACATAATTCCTAGTCTCTTTTCCTTTCTCCCTCTGGATTTTGTCCACAAAATTCTAGCTAGGTGTGATGCATCCATAGAATGTGCACATGTCGAAGTAGAGAGTGATTGAATTGGTTTTCCTCTGAATTGAATTTTTTTTGCAGGTAAATTTAATAATTCAGAAGAATAGTGTTGCTCCTTGAAGCTGCAAGATGGAGAATTCAACAACCTTGACACCTAGGATCATCACACCTTTCAACTATCTTGATTGGAGGGTTGACATGCAGATTGTGTTGCACAACAAAGGTTTGTACATGGTTACCATGGGAAAGGAGGTTGAACCCCAACAACCTCTTGAGAAGTCAGAGTATCTGAACAATCCGGATGAAGCATTGGGCTTCATGTGCATTCATATCTCCAAGGAGTTACTCTTCCACCTAGATGGACTAAAAAATCCAAAGGAAGTATGGTAGAAGCTCGAATCCCTATTTGGAAATAAATATGATTTGAGAGGCCATATTCTAGAGAATGAGATTATTTATGTTCATCCCAACAGCTTCGAGACCATCCAACAATTCTTCTCTAAATTCAAATCCATGGTAATGCAGTGAAAGTAGTGCGGGATTGAAAAGAAGGATGAGAAATTAGTGCTCCTTATTTTGAGCAAACTTGACCCATAATTCATAGTGTTCATATCCACTTTTCACTACGGGATACTGAAAAATCCAAATCGTCAAATTCCATCACTTGATTCCTTCATAGAATCTCTTATTCAGGAATAAGATAAGTTCATATAGATGGGAGCCCTCAGAGCCTCCAAAAATCAAGCTCTCTTGCCTAGGGAGACAAAGAATGCACAAGGAAAGAGGAAGCATAAAGGAAAGAATAACAGGAACATTGAATTCAAACCAAAGGTGGAGTTTGATCCATTATATGAAGCCTCGGGCTCTAAGAAGGACAAACATAAGAGGTTTGATAAGGGAAAGTGATCCTATTGTAAGAAAGAAAACCATATAGAGAAAGGTTGTACGAAGAAGACCATAAATAAGATGTCAAGACTCCTTGAACAATACAATATTGCCCTCCATGAAGGTGTAAGGAAGGTTGATTCTAGAGACAATACTGAAGATCATGAGGGATTCCATGCACCAAAGGTTGGATTTCAAAATCTCATGCCTTCCTCATTGATTTAGGAGCTTCCAACCACATGGTTTCCTCCAAAGAATCATTCTCCTCATTAATCTTACTGATGTTCCAAGTATTCACATAGGAGATGACACTCAAATCAAGCTAAAGGGAAGGGTACAATACAATTAGAGAATTGAGTGTTAAAGAATGTCTTAAATGTGACCTCTTTAACAACAAATTTGTTGTCTGTATATCAGATGACTCATACAGGCTCACCAAATCAAGTTGCATTTGATCCTAACTTACTAGAGATATTAGATATCTCTACTAGGAAGCTAATATCGAAAGGTGTTGCAAACCATGCCTCCAAGGAATATGAGTTCTCATTTTTTTAATTTTTTTTTATTTCATACGCATATCCAATACAATATCTATAACCATTTAAAATGGAAGGTAAATTCATTCTACCTAAACCTTTTGCATATGATGATGTTTCCATTAATGTTTCAGATTCATAATCCAAAGCAGAGGACCAAGTTGAATAAGTTTTTGGAACTGAATATGAAGTTCAATTAGATCCATATCCAGATCCAGTCCCTAGTCCCACTCCTAGGCCTAAATGTGCTCAAAAAGTCATTGAGGCTATTGGGAACATTTTTTGAGAATCATTTGACAAAAGGAGAAC
The DNA here is from genome assembly GCA_001517045.1 of Pseudotsuga menziesii. NCBI lineage: Eukaryota > Viridiplantae > Streptophyta > Pinopsida > Pinales > Pinaceae > Pseudotsuga > Pseudotsuga menziesii. The sequence goes on from LPNX010549711.1 coordinate 48,206, forward strand.
TAGGCCTCAGTTTAAAGATGAGAGCCTTTCTTTGTGTCAAGCAAATCCACTTCTCCCAGAGAGTTGCTATAAAATCCCAGAGAGATGCTACATGGTGGTGAGGTGTGATCAACAATTCCGCAAAGTGGTTTTCCATGATTCACCAAACAAAAATCCATGGAAAAGGAATATGAGTCACTAAATAACAATGGGACACTGGATCATGTCTCTCTTCCTCTAGAAAGAAGAGACAAAAGTAACCTACTACATGAAAAATTGGAAGAAAAAATATACATGGAAAACCCTAAGGGGTACACTGATTATTCTCTCTTGACATGCAAGTTGAGGAATCCATTATATGGGCTCAATCAAGTCCCCAGATCATGAAATCGCAATTTTAAATCTCCCATACTATCAAAGAGGTTTGAAAGATGCAAGTTTGGATGCAAAAGAAACAAAATCTCTTCTCCTATCTGGCATCAAATTGGAAGAAGGTGGAGAGGTTCACATGCACTATACTGGGGAACTACTGTGCAAAAGGAACATCACACTGCATTAATACTCTACAGAGGTGCATAATGCTGAATTTATTCACAAATTATTTTACTTAGAAGAAATTTGTCTCTCGGCGTGAAAGCTTGATCCAATTCCCTATTGTTCATTTTTGAAGGGGGGGTTTTCCCCATTTATTCGGTTTATTGAGAAGTTTTTTTTCCATTAGATTGTATGGGTTAAATTTGGTCTTAGTTTCCAGGGCTTATGTTTTCAAATTTTGGATTAAGGGGGGGCGGGGGCAGCGTGTTAGGATTAATTCTAATCCTCCCTTGACCACCATAGTCTAAAAGTCATTTACTAGCTTAGGAGTTCGTTTCCACTTCACTGGTGCCATGAGGAACTCATATGGGGCCCACCTACCACTTGATGCACCAATTTGCATGAGTTTAGGAGCTCCAGAGGCCAATCACTATAATTTAGAAACCCACACTGAGTCATGGGAATCCCACCCTCAGTTCACCCTAGTATCTGTTGAGTTATCCTATGATGGAAATCTATTAGTTCATCTTATGTTATCCTAGCCCCACATTTACTTAATTTAAGGGAGTTAGGCACCTTTTCTCACCTACCTTGGTCATTTAACTGATTGTGACTAATTGTGAACCGAGTTAGTTGTCCGGAGTTGCACTAGTGAGTCTAGAGTGGTTTTTTTCCATAGTTAGTGATGTTTGGAGTGAGGCCAACTTGTGGAATTTGAGTCACACCTAGTGGATTCGAATTTCCTTATTGCACCGAGAGAAGTGAGGTTCTCTCCAACCCAATATGGGGGATATCCTGTCACGTTAGTCACGTTATGCTATCCCACATAAATAAAAAAATAAAAAATAAAAAATATAAATTACATATAGACTTAAATAAAATATAAAAAATAAACTAGCATAGATCTATTTTAAACCCAAATCTACAAGTACTGAGAGGGATCCAAATATTATAAAAATTCTACACCTCAAGAAATTGGATCACTCTTGGTGCTTGATAGATCCTGGTTTAAAATGGATCTATGCTAGTTTGTATCATCATTTTATTACACACAGATTAATGATTATGAGAGTAATGTTATGCTGCCCAATTTTTGTTTCTTGACTATTCAATTTCCACCACGATTGTTTGATCATTGTACATAATTTCTTCTTTCTCTTTCAACCTTGTTTCACAGTGAGGTTCATTCCAGCTTGAATATCCAGAAGCTTTTCTAAATTGAACACATGCCCCAATCACATATTGAGAAAAATGAAAACTAATTGGAGAACAAGAGGTTTGAGTCCCTAGAACTTGATAATTCATAACTTTGTAATCCACGTCATCATGGTTTCAATTTATTACCAAGGGTTAGAAATTGTAATCCTAGGGATTGTTGTTACTTGTAAGTATCATTATTATTAAATTACAAAATCTGAATTGTTGTGGGAGAATAAGAACAAACCTCTTGGAAGATGAAACCAAAGTTCACATGTCATGTGTTGATACGAGGCTCGCATTTATAATATTCATTCAAATACACTTGGTGGTATAGAATGTATAAAAGAAACTCTCCTTTATTTATTTTGGCATTGCTGGTATATGATGATATTGAATTGAGTGCATAGGACCTTCACCGACTCAAGTCTCACGATCCAACATGATATCTTATTCACTTGTTGTGTGGATCATATTCACATATCATGAGATATGATATTAACATTGGCATTGGATTGTAGCACCTATGGTGCATATAAATGGTATCGCATTCACCTCTACATGCATTAGATTGTATTCACCTCTAGTGTGTACAAATTGTAATCATTTCTCTGTTGTATTTGTATTACCTCATTGTATTCACTTCTAGTGCATATAAATTCCATCGCTGTCACGTCCCCATGCCTCCGACTGGCGAAGAGGATGCGACCCAAACTTAATCCGACTGGGCTAAGAGCCCATGAACATGTAAATTCATAAAATTTGCATAAACAGAATGCTGAAAGGGAAAATGCATTGCAGTTTAACATGCACAAATACAACCGTTTATCATACACAGCTAAAATCATTCATCTTGCACAGCGGAATCACCATGCATTCCAACAAGCATTCTTTCAACATGTTCATTTCATTTTCACTAACAGTAAATATAGAATTGCAGAGGTAAAACACAGGATCACTTATCTTAAGATGAATTCAATCTGTAACCAGCTACGTCGCTGCAACGTTCCACCCAACCATAGGCCAGCGTGGTCCTTAATCTCTCAGCAACGCTGCCACCCCCGAGCTGGGCATGATTCTCCAAGGAATAAGGGAACTAGCAGGCTAACGCATAGCCAGGGATATACAAAACACAGCCAATCCAACATAGTTGGGTTTATCAGGCCATTAAGGAGCTGGAGAAGGAAAATTGCTAAGCTGGTGAGCTCATTACAGAGCCAAGAACACCTACACCAGAACTAGCCTGACCTCTAAGACACCCAAACACACCCAACACAAGGAATCAATCCCTTCTCTGCTACACAGTCCCTCAGGCCCTGCATTCCCTTCCAGTGCTATTCAGGGGTGATGGAGAAGAAGGCCAGCCCTCTAGCTCTGTCTGTGTGGTTTCCAGCCACCCAGTTTATCAAGCAAATCTAAGCCAACATCCCTGCTCCTCTCATAGTCCGAAGACCAACCATTGCACACAAGCAACTAAGTCAGCTGTCACAGCCTAAACAGGAAAACGATTTCTGAGTCATTATTGGCCCTATCGTGGCCAAAATGACTCTCAGGCGAATTTACAACAGCCCCCAGCATGTAAGGAAGACCACAATAACCACAACCAACAACGTAGGAAAACACAGCCCGTCCTGGGCAACGAAATCACCAAGAAAACATATACAGACCAATCTGGGGAAGAAATTATAGTCTCCCAGCCTGTGGGTGAGTGTGAGAAACAATGCAGAACCCACAATCGTCCCGTGAGTACAGGATATGGCCACACTATTCACCAATCCGCAGAGGAAAACTACTGCGTGGGTAAATCTAGTAAAATCCTGTGCATGAAGATGAAAAACGGGAAGAATCCCTCTGCGTGAGAATGCACAGCAATGGAGAGGACGCGAATTTGTTGGAGAAAATCATGTGGGTAAAACCCAGGAAAATTCCTGTGCATGAAAACAATGAGCGGCCAAATGGGAAGTGCGTGAAGGTGAACAGCTACCAGGAGGACGTGAAATTGCAGTGCGTGGGTGTTCAACAACTCGTGGGGGGGGGAAGGAAGAATGTCTGTGTGAGGGAAAGAACAACAAAATCATGGGTAGAGTGTGTGTGGAGGCATGGACTGACAGTCCTGCCACCCCACTCCCAAAATAATTAACTGCCATAACTTCCCTCAGCTACCAGCAGAAATTATTAATGGAAGGTGGTTGGAATAAAACAAAGGAAGATGACACATGGGTTTTTCTCCTTTTGGCCCAAGATTGACAATTTCCCTCACCTCCTTATCCTTGGGAAAATCATGCCCCTTTCGATTTAGTTGCCGCGATCGTAGCTGGTCGGGTTCATTTAATTAATTATGAGGCATATTTACATGATGGCAAACATAATATATGCCGCATGCCTCGATATACCATCAGTGACAAATTTAAATCCAAAACATAGCATAACCGATCAATGGTGGGGTCTTGGTCTTTAACTCCACACCATGATCATTTACAATATGCACATCATATACATCTAATGTAACGGGGTCAAAACCGGGACATTACAATCATGCTAGTGCGTGTTGTATTTGTATTACCTCATTGTATTCACTTCTAGTGCATATAAATTCCATCATGCTAGTGCGTGATGTAGTCCAGAGATAAAAGAAATGAAGGAAGGATGTTTGGTATACTTCTTCTTCTAGTTTTTAAACTTTGAAAGTCCTCTTCTTTATCAATATATCTATTAATTAGTTCAAACATGTTGAAGAATATTATGGAGGGATGAAATTTTCCTTTTTGTATAATGCCATTGTTGGTTATTGCACCCTTGAATATATTTAGGCAAGTTTAAGCTACCATGGGTATCTTATTTATGTTGTAATGAATACCATACTCTATAAGATTTGAAGGAAGTGATGTATTGTTAACTTCTGATTTGTATTAAGGAGGCGAGTTGTGTATTTGACATTTCCTATAAAAATGCACTCGCTTGTCTCTATTGTCCATGTGATGCTCAATTGTAAAGTGAAATATCTATAATGGTTGAGGAAGATCAAGAGAAATTTGGTTTTTAATAATCTGTGGGATGGAGTTTGTGAAGGAGAGAATGGCACAACACCTACAAGGCTTATGGAAGACAAAGAGATTGCAATATGGAATCATAAAGGAAAGAAAACATATGCCTTAATTTATTCTTCTATAAGTGAAGAGGTGAGTCATCATATAATATCCATTACAGATTATTATGGTGTTTTGAAGAAATTGTAATATTTGTATGATTCAAATTTAAAATTGGATGTCATTCAATTGTTGTTGAAGCTCTTCAGACTGGAGTTGAAGGATAATGATCCCATAGATTTAGCATTAGAGATTAAATCCATATGTATGCAAACCGATTCCTCTAGTATGAAGGTATAAATTTCTCTCACTTCCTTCATCAAGGTTCTCTGCCCCACATATTCCCAATATCTTGAATCACTTTAAGTTAGTGACCAATTGAAGACCCTCAAATTTGACTCTAGTGGAGAAAATTGTAGAACATGAGAATGTGTTTGGAAATAAGACAATTTATCCCATTGTACATATTATGTTCCTTGGTTAGAAAGGGAATAATCATTCACATTGATCTTCTAGAGGATATGGAAGTAAGAAAAAATGTGGAAGAAATAATTTTAGAGGTAGGGGGGATAGACATAATCATGGTGAAAGATCCGATATTCATCATGTTCGTTGTGGCAAGAATGGATATGAGGAAGAGACATGCAGAATTTCATGGTAGAATATAGTAGAGGAGGAGTGGGAAGAAGGAAAAGGTAAATATCCCGAATAAGGTAAAGTTATTGAATTTTCTCATTTTATTGTTGCACACTGTAATAATGGAATAAATAAATTTTGGTTCATTACTTCAATTGATTCTTGAAGAGATACTTGGATGCTTGATACAAGTGCTACCTACCACATGAATTTTATAAAAGATTTGTTTTAATAATTGAATCCAAATATATAAGGTATAATATGATTTGCATATAAATATCCTCAAAAACTAAGGGAATTGGCACCATTAGAGGAAATTTGGGGTCTAAAATGGGCCTTATAAGAAAACGCACCAAAAATAAATTTTGTGAGTTGGAATTCACGAACCAATAGAATTTCAATAAAATGAGTCAACCATAATGGTTGAATTGACATATTTGTAATAAAAGAAAACTACTTTTTTTGTTCGTATTCTCGACATATCTCCTTGTGTTTTTACTCAAATTCTGAGCGGGAGAGCTCAGGGGATGCA
>LPNX010549734.1:0-21542 GCA_001517045.1 Pseudotsuga menziesii
AATTGATTATGGAATATTTATGTGTTTCGCACCATGAGATGTGTGGTCCTTATTTATTTTATTCGAATTGATTATATGGAATATTTATGTGCTTCACACCATAAGATTTGTAGTCCTTATTTTTTATTCATATTTGAGAAGATAAGCATTCAACTCAAAACGTTCTCACCCTTTTGCTAGTCACCATAGGCCTTACCCTTTTTCCAGAAGCCTTGAACCTCTCATGCACTGAATCCAGAACCCTACGATGATAAGAAAAACAACAATAGAAAACACCAACAACAGGCCGAACAGGAATCGCCCCCAGCCAATCTAGGTAGAAGAGATAGAATGGAGGACAGGCAAAATGACCAGGAACACCAGGGAAGGAGCGGAATAGCGAGATAGCAAGTAGGCAGAGGTACGCTTGGGAAGGATGGAGGAAGGAAGAGAAGAGATGAAGTCAAGGTTGCAAGCTCCCCTCTATTGATCCGAGAGAGGGAGAGCCACATGCAATGGTCATGAATGAAAGCCCAAAGCGAATGAAGATAGATATTTATGTTCAAGTTCTCTTTTCCTAGTTGCATTTTAAAATGTTTAATTCCCTAATTTTGTACTAAGAAATGTTTTTCATATTAATTAAATGACTATTAATGAGTGTTATTTTTACCATGTTCTTTCTAAAAAAGTTTTAATTTGAAGAAAAACATTGATATTGTTAACGGTCAAACTTAGTCCATGGTGATTTGTATAGCATTGTTCGCTTCTTAAGATATTCAAAATAACTTTCATATTTCTATGTTTCTCATGATATCAAAGCAACCTATTGCATAAAAGGTTTAGTAACTTGGATTTTCGTAGAATAAAGTTGATCTCTAAAATGGCATTATGTTATGTTGAATTGCAACTAGTTCAAAGTGTAACGTATGTGTCTCACTTGAGGCACCTTTATTATATGAAATATATTTTATGAAGATGACTATAGGTCCTTTATTATATGAAATCTATTTTATCAAGACGATAATAATATCTTAGTAATTAGTATATTTATTAAAACACATAATTTATGGTTTTGTTAAATTTGAAGAGTTTGAAGGCATAGTTGAAAAAAAATATAAAAAATATCTTAACTTTCATTCAACTAAACATGGTGGGAGTGTAGAAAGAATGCTTTATAAAGAAATGTATTATAGAATTTCATCAAATCTCCACAAATTATTCACTCACAATCAAGTTGTGGAATTATTCATTCACGAGCTCGGCTTAATATTTCTCCTATGATATCAATGCAGAATTTTTGTTTTAGAGGAAGAACCAGATGCCACAGGAATAAGAATATTCCATGGAAATGGAATATGCCAAATAAATTGAAAAAGAGACGTCTCATACGGAAATTTGAAGGTCGATTTGTTTTATTTCCAGTAATTTCAAAATATCGCTTTTAACTTATTTTGACACCAATCCAAATTATCTTGAAGAGCTTCGAATCCTAGTAATTTTCTTTTTATTTTTTCAATAATATTGTATAAGATATGTAATTTTCCAACAATATGTTGTCATCCAATTATGATCACAATTTCCACATACTTTGATTTGTTGACCGGACTTTAAATTGTTGTTACCTTTAAGAAATGAATTAGTGTTTTATTGACCCTGCACATTAAATCAAACTTTATTTAACCCGAGATCAACCTTACCATCTTAATCCTTCTCTACCGTCCATAAATGGAACCATTTTCCCAACATTAACCAATGCTCACCATTATGTGTTCCACCATTCCTTTTGTCTCTGGTAATTATTTTCACATAGTGGAAAGAACACACAAATAGAGGTTGTGATCGAAGTCGGAACACATCAAGAAAACAACTTTTATTTCTTTTCCTTCTATCTTGGAGCGCTGACACGCCCTACCTGAAGGAAAAGAGTGGCAGTGGTCCATTGATGCACCCTTCCTGAAGGAAAAGTGCCTCAGTTACACACATTATCTAAAGAGAAAGTGTGTCGGTGATGAACCTTGCATGAAGGAAAAATGTGTCATTGAAATTGCTGACACACCTTGTCCAAAGGAAAAGTGTGTCTGCTACTCTTCACTTACATGCTTATTGACTGATGCACCCTTCTGATGCCTTCTACTAGCTATACAAGTTGCGTCGACTATTTTAAAAAGTTCAAAAAATAATAATACGATCTCTAGTTAGTGATACCAACATGGCTACTACCAACACAAACACCTCAAATTTGAAGAAAATATCTGGACCTATACAGATTGGTATCGACTATGAGTTTTGGTCTATCAAGATTAAGATATTTCTCCATCTCAACAAATGTTGGGATATGGTTGAAAATGAGTTCAAGGAACCTAATAAAAATGCTCTGGTCACAATGAGTAATTCCCAGAAGAATGTCGTAGAGGCTCGCCTAGATCGATATCTCACTGCCAAATGGTTGATCCAAAGTTGCATCGAGGAGTTCATTTTCCTATGGATCTCAAGAGCTACCATTGCACATCAAGATTGGAATATGCTCACATTTGTGTACAAGGGAAAATATCGAGTAAAATTGGTAAGATTGCAAACCCTCTGACTTCAGTTTGAAAGTTTTAAAATAAAGGAAATAGAAGTGGTAGATCAATTTATGACTATATTTTCGGGCATTGTAACCCAATTTCAAACCTATGGCGAACTTCTAGAACAGAAGGTAGTTTTTTAGAATATTCTAAGGTGTCTCACCAAGAAATTTGCGATGGTAGTGAATTCCATAGAAGAAGCAAAAGATGTATCTCGGTTTACCCTAGAAGAATTGATTGGATTCCTTCTATGTCATGAATCTCAACTGAATAAGAAATAAGAGTCAATGATCAATGCTTTCAACACCCAAGATTCCCCCATCAGAGGTCGAGGCAGAGAAGGACGAGGTAGAGGAAGAAGAGGTTGAGAGCCTCCTCATACAAAGGACAAAACTAGTCATGAACATTCAAATCACTCATAGTACTCTCATAACTCTCAAGGTCAGCAGGGGAGAGGAAATAGATGGACCAATAAGTCCAATATTTAGTGTAACTACTGCAAAAAGTATGGACGTTATGAACGAGAAGGCAAAAAGAACCAAGCATACCAGAATAGTGGCAGATCTAATGTCTTTAAAGAAGAAGAAGGCTTGTGAGAGGTTGTGTTCCTCTCCTATCAAGAAACTGATGAACATTGTATCTCATATTTATGGCTACTAGATAGCAGTTGCAACAATCACATGATAGGTAACAAGTCACTTTTCTCTAGTTTGGATTCCTCTATTGTCACAAATATCAAGATAGGAGATTACTTTCAAGTTCCAGCAAAAGGAAAAGGTATTGTTCCTGTATTTACAAAGAAAAATGAAAAGACGTTTATTCATGAGGTTTTCTATGTAGCAGATATGAATGTCAATCTAATTAGTATAGGTCAATTACTTTAGAACAAGTATGATCTTCAATTTTATGATACATATTGTGCCATTTATGATAAACCCCCTAGTAGGAGACTCATAGATAAAGTTGAAATGACCAAGAACATAATATTTCCTCTTAGTCTAATAAGATCCTACCTTTCACAGTCTGTAGCCCATATTGTTTCTAGTCTAGATGAAACATGGTTATGGCACTGTAGATTTGGCCATGTTCCCTTAAAGAGTCTCAATCTCCTGCATAAACAGACCATTGTCAAGGGGTTACCAATTATACCTTAACAATCTATCTCCTGTGAGGATTGTATCATTGGGAAACATCAAAGGGACAACTTCCCCACTAGCGCATCTCATGCCAAAGAACATTTTGAGATAGTTCATACAGACCTCTGTGGACCCATGCAAACCCAATCCATATGAGGTAGCTTTTATTTTATGACATTTATTGATAATTTAAATTGGATAATATGGGTTTATTTCCTTAATAAAAAATCAAAGGCCTTCTCCAGGTTCAAAGAGTTCAAGGACCTAACTCAAAATAAATATGGAAAGTTCATTATCTAGTGCTCAGGTCAGATGGTGGAGGTGAATATGATTCACATGAGTTTACAAATTTATGCAAGAAGCATGGCATCCAGGCACAATTCACCAACATATACACTCCACAACATAATGGAGTTGCTGAACGAAAGAACTGGACCACCATGAACATGGCCCATAGCCACGTTGTCACATAAGAAGCTATTAGATGTGTATTGGGCCAAAGTTATTGCATGCTGGGACTAATTGCTCAATCGATCACCCATTGTCAGTGTCCAAGACAATATTCCTGAAGAAGCCTAGAGTGGCACTAATACAAGTGTTGCACATATAATATTGTTTGGTTATGTTGTATTTTCTCATGTACCTAATGAACTCAGAAGAAAGATGGATAAGAATAGTGAGCAGTGCATTTTCACCAGTTACAATGAACAACACAAGGCTTACAAGTTGTATAATCCTATCACCAAAAATATTATGGTGAGCAGAGATGTGAAGTTCGTTGAATAGAAATGATAGAGTGATCCTTCAGACATACAACAAAAAGAAAGTTCACATCTGTCAGATCTACCTATCAGGCTTCCAATATTGGAAGTGCAACATCCAGAAGAAACACCAGTAGACAGTCCACCTTAGAACTAGAAAACCAGAAGTTTGAGGGATTTATATGATTTGACTCATATTATTGATGAGCAACTTCAGTATGCTATGTTTTCATGTCATGTCACATATTTTGATGAAGCGGTAAATGATGCACAGTGGGTACAAGAAATGAATGAAGAGATTGATGGTATTTAGAAAAAGCAGACTTAGGATCTTGTTGATATCTCTACAAACAAAACCAAAAATTCGATTCAAATGGTTCTATAAGACCAAAATGAATGAAAAAGGAGAGCTTGAAAAATTCAAGTAAAGGTTGGTTGCCAAATAATATGCACATCAATATGGTGTGGATTATGATGAAACATTTTCTCCTGTAGTAAGGATGGACACCATCAAAGGTGTACTTGCCATTGCAACACAAAATCAGTGGCATGTTTATCAAATGGATGTGAAATCTGCCTATATCAATGGTATTCTTGAAGAAGAATTTTATGTAGACCAGCCACCTAGATGTATTTTCAAAGGTCATGAACACGAAGTGTTTAAGTTGGAAAAGGACTTGTATGGTCTAAAACAAGCTCCATGAGCTTGGTACAGTAGGATTGAATCCTATCTCATCAACAATGGGTTCAACAAACGCAACAATGAGCCCACTCTATATGTAAAAACCTATCAGGAAGGTAACATGTTGATTGTATTTATTTATGTTTATGACATTATTTACATTGGTAATTTAATGCTTGAAAATTTTAGGATAGTCATGAAAAAATTAATTGAATGAATAATCTAGGTCTGATGAAATAATTCCTTGGTCTGGAATCTACTCAAACCGATCAATGTATTTTCATTTGTTAACATAATTATGCTACTGATATTTTACATAGAATCAGAAGGGGTAAATGTAAACCAACAGAAACCCCCATTGATCTAGGATCCAAGTTAACAAAGAATGATGATGGACCACCAATAAATTCTACACTCTATAAAATAATGGTAGGCAGTTTAATGTAGTTGACTGCAACTAGACCTGATTTGATGTATGTTGTCAGTCTTATTTCCAAATTTATAGCGTCTCCAAAAGACTCTCACTAGAATTTTGGAAAAAGGATTCTGAGATATGTTGCAACACACTTGGATATGGCCTTAGGTACACTCATTCACCATATAATACTCTCTCAGAGTACACTAACAATGATATTGCAAGAAGTATTGATGATAGGAAAATCACATCTAGTTATGCTTTTCATTTGGGTTCAAATATAATATCTTTAGCATCTCAGAAACATCCCATTGTCAGCATGTCTTCTACAGAAGCAGAGTATGTAAAAACCACCACAATAGTTTTCCATGCAGTTTGGATAAGAAGACTTTTAAAGGATGTGGGACACACTGAAAAAGGATCCAACTTCTATTTTTTGTGATAATGTCTTTGCAATACAGTTGTACAAATATAATGCATTTCATAGAAAAAGAAAACACATTGACTGTTGCTATCATTTCATTTGTGAGTTAGTCAATGATGGGAAAATTTGTTTACAGTTTTGTGGCTCTAAGGAGCAGTTGGCTAACATGTTCATCAAACCATTGGAAAAAACTACATTTGAATATCATATAGAGCACTTAGGAATTGACAATGTTGAAGATATTCTACCGATTGAGATTAAGGCCCATGTGTTAAGAAACATAATCTCACTGGTCAAATGCAACATAACTAGTAAGTTAGCTTATCTTGATTAGTGTAATAAACCAAACAATTGTCTAATTATTATTAATTTGAATATGTTCTTTTTAATATTTTGACAATAAAGTCAAAATGAATGTAACGAATTATTATTATTGGATAATTAAAATACTGAGAGGAATAAAAAATGAAGTTGTCGTAAAATGAGTGTTTGTTGACCCACAAGGGGAAATGAAAAATGGAAAAATATGTTGAGTAAGAATCAAGTGATGCAGGAGACATATTCCCTAAAATCAAGTTAAGACTCCTTCAAGGAGCCCTAAGGAGCAGGAGGGTCATAAATGACCAAGTACTAGGAAAAATACTATAAAATAGTATGTCCATCGAATAAGACGGAGGTTGGCGATGGATGTGGAAATAATATATTGATGCAAAGAGATGGTGCAATGATCATAATTTTCCCTTTTGGTTCCACAAACATGCTCAGTGATTCTGGAGAAAGTAATATTTGTCATGCTCTAGGATTTGTTTGGGAGGAACGATAGCTTCAGTTTTGTTTACCGGATAGTGGTGACAGGTTCCTTACTACAATTCATTTACTATTTTAGTATTAGCAGTTACAGTTCAAATGTAGTATAAATTGTGAGAGTACAAGGTATCAACTAAACATTCATTTTTATCCATTTAGTATTACAAATTTTGTTACACACTGTTACTAGTTATCTACTGGATTGCAAAGAATTATTCTAATATATCATATCTTAGTCTATTAACCAAACTTGACTTGTTTACTTTAAATCTCATATTTAACAACACCAAGCGATAGACTCTTCACAGAGATCTCTTCTTTGTTCTAAGTACATCTGAATAACTTTTCAAATGCTTTATTCAAGTATTTTATATCGAATTAATAACATATCTAAGTAAGTTTAAATCAATTGCTTTACTCTTTGAGTCGAAGGCCTCTATAGAGAGTTTATATTTGTTTAATATTTAATACAGATACATTAACCCTAGTGTATGTTTGAGATTACATACCCAGATTGGGGCAGGTTTAAGGATTTTAATTATTTAAAAACTGAGCTAAGGGATCATGTTCAAGCAAACCACTATCAACAAAGTATTCAATTAACAAGCTAATTATACAAGACCCAGTTCACAGATATGAGTTCCAAACTCAACGATAATAAAATGGAGCTAAACGCGGAGCAAGTTTATCCACGAAATCAATATCATATCCAACAATTAAAAACAAACAGTAAGATCTACAATCGGTAAATCACATCTACAAGTTTTAAGAATGTGATCAAGTACACATGCTCAATATCTATTTCAGGTATCCATACCCAAAAATATAAAGATATGGGGAGTTATTAAATTAAATATCAAGACATGTTTGATGGACATAATGATAATAAATCAAGTAAGAATTAAAGACTGATTGTTCCTAAATCAAATCTTGTTATAATTACAAGTTGGATAATATATATGATTTCAATATGCCAATAGTTGAACCATTAATCACCACCAAGTTTTCCCCAAAACGAAGAGCAGATCCAACTACGAATAAAACAAAACTGTGAACTATATAATGGTCGTAAATCCAATATATTAAATCATAGACCAAACTACTGTAATTTCAAACACATCCCAAGTGTTAGAGGCTGTGAATCCCTCTCAGTAACCAATGCATCTAAGTACATACCCATCATCGGCTATGTCTAAAACAAAACTTATCTTAGAATTTTTTAATGGTTGTAAAGTTGCTTCTTCTCTTAAACCTCGAAATAGAGCAACCACAAACCCAACTTAACCTCCAACCAAATGGAGGTATACCTTGTAACTATTTATTGATCCAAGTGTATAGTCCAGAAGTCGCGTCGATTCATTTTATGCATGCAAAGACAAAGAAAGGTGAAAATTAGTATCAATTACAATCCTTAAATTCATAAACTTCTTAACTAGCAGAGTGAAGGTTAGGATCCTCACCTCAAGGAAGAAAAGAATAAATCTTAAGAGGAGGTAACCATGTTGCTGCTCTCATCTATCCCGTGTCATGATAACCCACATCCACATTTTAGTGTTAGGTTGTATAATATTTTCTTTTCCATATCAAAACTGTAACAAGACAAGTTACAGACGCTAACCATGGATATTATCTTGCATTTAGAGATTGGTTTGTAAATTTGAAGGAAATATTATCCAAAGCTTTCGTGTGTACCCTGACTTCACCTGTCAATAGAGTGACTAAGTTATATTAAACCCCAGATGAATTTCTTATATTTAATCATGCAGAGAGAATTTTTACTTGTACTTGACACATATCGGGCTAAGGGTTGTCTCCTCTTTGCTTACCTCTTCTTCCTCTACCCTGCACAACAAGAAAACAACTGATCAACTTTTTCCTCCAACTAAAATATACATTAATTAATTGAAGTTTCAAGTTTTCCAACTTCTTACCTGTTAATAAATTTGTACAGGCTTGAAAGCCTCTACCTGATCTCAAAGGAACGATATTGGGATTCTGTTTTAACCACATGATGAGCCAATGATGGTCGAGGATGTAATGGAGGCCACATATCTATTAACCATTGCTAAACCTTTAAACAAACTTGAAAATTATAGAGCAGAAGCTAAACCATCAATGACATATCGCGAAGGGAAGGTATGGTTGCAACGCAACCCATGGAGTGACTGAGAATCCATCTTAAACCTCCATTAACATAAAACCAAACAAGGCCCAATGAATGCAATGTAAAACCCTCATGGAAGCTTAATTCCACATTAAAACCCTTTGAAACCTTTGAATCAGATCAATGAAAAATGGAGGGACGAGATCAAACTTCTTCCCATAACGCATGCATATTAGCCATGCCATTAAATGTGTCTGGTTGTATTGTCAACTCCCAGCTAGGGTCATGACATAAAAAATTAATACAATCTATTATAATGTTTTTTTAAAACCTCATAACATTGTTGGCATCCACTTGTATCCCCATGGCCACTCCACATAAGAAATTTTTGGTGAATTTAAACAGATCAAACCTCCTACCTTCAACAGAGAAATCAAAAAAGGAGAAGAAGAACAAGCTTGGATATCTCGAATGAAAAGTACTTCCATATTTATAACTACTTTGATGAACTAAAAAAAATGCCAATTTATAACTTGACCAGAAAAGCTAATATCTGGTGGAAAGACATAAAGAAAGTAAAAGACATTAAAGAATGGTATATAACTTGGAAAAAATTTAAGAAATATTTCAAAATAAAATATTTATCAGAACGATATTACGAGTAAATGGCTAAAGAATTCTACGAATTACAATTATATTCCATGGCTGTGAAAGAACTTTGTAGCAAATTCTTAAGTTTCTTACATTATGTGCCTTATATTATTGATGGCAAGCCAAAAATACAAGGTTTCCTCAGTTGTTTACCTCTTATGCTGAAAGAGAGAATCGAATATGGTAATATGAAAACTCTTGAAGAGGCAATGAGAAAAGAAAACTTCAACTATGATCAAAATAAAAAGAAATGAGAGAACATACCTAACTGGAAAAATAAAATACATGATAACTTTGAACAGAAAAAGAAAGGTACTAAGTTTGATAAGAACATTGGGAATGAATATTAGGGATTTCAAGTGAATAATTATAAAAAATATAAACAACAGAATCTTTCAATAACAAAAGAAATGGAAACACCCATTTAAGTTTATTAAAAATACTGCACAAAGGGAACCACTAAAATGTTGGGAATGTGGTGAACCACATTACTTTAAAGATTTCCCCGTAAGAATAAAAAGTTCAAATAATGTCCATTCAATTTAGGAGGCTACTACAGTGGGGGATATGGCAAGAAGCATGCCCAAAATCAGTGTATCATTGGAGAACATGCAAGCAAATCATCAAACATCTATGGTCGAAATCGAAGGTATGTTAAAATACAAACCCATTTCTATATTGATTGATCTCAGTGCGAGTTTAAATTATGTATCGCCCAAAATTGTAGAACTATACACGTTACAGGAAGATAATTTTGAAAAATCTTGGTTAGTTCAAGTTTCTACTGGCACAAAGCGAAAGGTCACTAGCTTTTTGAAAAAGTGCGATTTTATTATGAATGACTTACAAAAACATGTTGATTTAAATATTTTACCTTTACGGTCTTATGATTTGTTGATAGGAATTGAATGGTTAGAGAAACATAGATTTATTTTAAACTATTATGATAAAACATTCTCATGATTGGATGATAAAGGTAATATTATTGTTGTAAAAGGAATTCCTAGGAAGGTTACCATAAGAGAAATCTTATCCTTACAAATGAAAAGGTATGTTCGTAAAGGATGCAAGGTTTTTGCAGTTTGTGTAATGGGAGACAAAGAGAAAGATAATAAACTTAAAATAGAAGACATACCAATTTTACAATACTTTAAAGATATATTTTTGAAAGATATTTCTGGGCTACCTCTGAAAAAAGATATAGAGTTTACAATCAATTTGGTACCAGGGGTGGTACTAGAATTAAAGGCTCCCTATTGAATGAATATAGTATATGTTACTAAATTAAAATCCCAATTACAAGAATTAATCAATAAAAATACATTCGACCTAGTGTTTCCCCTTGGGGAGCACTCATTTTATTTGTAAAAAAGAAACATGGAATGCTAAGACTGTGTATAGATTATAGGCAGTTAAACAAAATGACAATTAAAAGTTGATATCCTTTGCCTCAGATTGAAGATCTATTCGATCGGTTTCGATGGGAAACAATTTTTTCAAAAATATATTCAAGATCCTGACACCATCAAGTACGGATCAAGGACGAGGAGATATTTAAGACTACTTTTATAAGAACCAGATACAGTCATTATGAGTTTGTCGCAATGTCCTTTGGGTTAACCAATGCTCTAAAAATTTTTATCTGTTTAATGAATAGTATATTAAGAAAATAATTAGATAAATTCATAGTCATATTTATCACTGACATATTAATCTATTCTAGAAATAAACAAGAGCATGAAGAACACTTAAAAATATTCTTACAATTTTACGGGAACAACAATTATTTGCTAAGTTTAGTATGTGTGAATTTTTCAAGGAAAAATTACAGTACCTAGGGCACGTGGTGTCTAAGGATGGGATATCAGTCGATCCCAATAAAATTAAAGCTATCACTGAATGGCATGTTCTGAAGAATGTAACCGATATAAGTTCATCCACGGGGAGTACTGGCTACTACCGAAAATATATTGAAAGATTTTCTAAGATAGCGTACCCTATAACTTCATTACAAAAGAAAGGTAAGAAATTTGATTGGAACATAAAATGTACTAAGAGTTTTAATAAATTAAAACACTTGTTAACAACAACCCCTATTTTATAAATTTTTGATCCATTTAAATATTTTGTGGTGTTTACAAATGCATGCAAAGAAGGTTTAGTTGGACTACTAATTCAAGAAAACTATGTTGTAGCCTATGAGTTTATGGAACATGAGAAGAATTATGCCACTCATGATCTAGAGCTAGTTGCTATAATTCATGCTCTAAAAATGTGTAAGCACTATCTCATCGAAAGGAGATTCTTATTAATGTCTGATAATATAAGTTTAAAATATTGATTCGATCAACATAATCTTAACGCAGACAAGCTAGGTGGTTATCATTTCTAAGCGAATATGATTTTGAAACAAATCATATAAAAGGAAAAGAGAATAAAGTTGTAGACGCCTTAATCCATCATGAAAATTTGTTGTATAAAAGCACATATGGATCAGATTTAGAAGATAAAATTTTAAATGAAGAAAAATTTGACAAAGAGTATAAAAAACTAAAAGAAAAGACCACAAAAAATGAAATGAATCAAGCAAAAAAAGATCTTAGCTTGAATGGAAGATGGTTATTATTACACAAAGAAAGATTATATATACCAAATTCAGCGGACATTAAATTCATTCTTATGGACAAATTACATAAAATTCCTTATTCAAGACATCCTAGATATCAGGAAATGATCACCATTGTAAGGAAATATTTCAAGTTTGTCCTAATATTAAAAGAGAAGTAAAAAAATATTTATCATGCTACATTGAATGTCAACAGCTAAAAGTTGAACACCAACACCCAACAGGATTATTACAGCCATTAACTATTCCAAAAGGGAAAATGGCAAATTATCAACATGGATTTCATAACTGCCTTGCCTAAGAATGTTAAACATCACAACACAATTATGGTTGTAGTAGATAATTTGAGTAAGGTAACTAACTGTATTCCGGTAACGTATACATATAAGGTTGCTAACATTGCTGATGTTTTTATGAAAGAAATTTTCAGGTTGCATGGTGTACCTAAGATAGTAATCTCAAATAGAGATGCAAAACTTATAGGAGACTTTTGGAAGGATTTATTTAAAGGATTAGGCATGCAATTAAATTTTAGCATTGCATATAATCCTCAAACCGACGAAAAATGAAAAGAGTAAATCAGGTTTTGGAAGACATGCTTAGAATGTATGTAATGGATAAACCAGGTAATTGAGAAGATTACTTGCAATTGGTAGAATTTGCGTATAAGAATCACTTCCAAGATTCAACTGGATTGATCCCATTTGAGATTCTGTATGGAAAAAAGTGTAATAATCCAATTTCTTGGAGTAGTATCATTGACAGATTAACGTTAGGACCTCAGTTATTAAAATATATGGAATTATGAGTGAAACTAGTGCAACATAATTTGAAGGTTTCCCAAGATAGGAAAAAGAGTTATGTCAACTTAAAAAGAACTCCACGAGAGTTGTAGGTAGGAGAACATGTTTATTTAAAGGTAAAACCCAATAAAAGATCCCTAAGATTGGGAAAATACTGAAAATTGGTGCCCAGATATTGTGGACCATTTGAAATTTTGGAAAAAATTGGACCGTTCGCATATTAGTTAGTATTACCCCCTACAATAAAAGTACATAATATTTTTCATGTTTCAATTTTAAAGAAATACTTTCATGATGCTACTCATGTGATTGATTGGAATGTTATACAGGTGGAACCGGAATGTATTCTTGATAGGATAGAACTTTTACTCCATAAATCTACCATCGGACAAGTCAAGGTGCAATAGAAGCACCTTAGTCCAGAAGATTCCACTTGGGAGTTGGAAAGTAATATGCAGGAGGCATATCCAATTCTATTTCAAGATTAAATAATGGAAGAATGAAAGACAAAGAAATACTAACACCAAGGAAGGTGTTATAATTTAAGGGGAGATGTATGTAATACATGAAACAATTGTCTAATTATTATTACTTTGAATATTTATTTATTTTTAATATTTTGACAATAAATTCAAAATGAATGTAATGAAATATTATTATTGAATAATTAAAATACCAAGAGAAATGAGAACTGGAGTAGCCATTAAATGAGTGTTTGCTGACCCACAAGGGGAAATGAAAAATGGTGAAATCTATTGAGTGAGAACTCAAGTGATGCAGGATGCATCTTCACCAAAATTAGGTCAAGACTCCTTGTGGAGCCTTAAAGAGTAGGAAGCTCATAAATGACCAAGTGTTAGGAAAAATACTATAAAATGGTATGTCCATCGAATAAGGAGGACGCTGGATGCAGAAATAGTCTATTAATGCAAATATATGGGGCATTGATCATAATTTTTTCTTGTGGTTAAACAAATAGGCTTGGGGGTTCTATAGAAAGTAATATTTTTATGGTATGGGAGTTGGTTAGGAGGAACAGTAGCTTTAGTTTTGTTTTCTCGATAGTGGTGAAAGGTTCCTTACTGCAATTCATTTATTGTTTTAGTATTAGTACTTACAGTTCAAATGTAGTATAAGTTGTGAGAGTACAATGTGTCAACTGAACATTCCTTTTTATATTATTAGTATTATAAATTTTGTTACGCGTTGTTAGTCTTTATGTATTGGATTACAAAGTATTATTTTTATTTATCAAATTTTAGTTTATTAACCAAACCCAAATTGTTTACTTAAAATCTCATATTTAACAACAAGAACCGAGAGACTCTTCACAAAGATATCTTATAGGTTCTAATTACATATATATAACTTTACAAATGATTTATCCAAGTACCTTATATCGAATTAATAATATATATATGTAAGTTTAAATCGGTTTCTTTACTCTATGAGCTGGAGGATTCTACACATATTTTATCTTTGTTTATAATTTAATAAGCATACATTAAACCTAGCCTATGTTTGGCCTTCCATACCTATATTGGGATAGATTTAAAGATTTTAAGTACTTAAAAAATGAGCTAAGGGACCATGCTCAAGAAAACCATTATCAACAAAGTATTCAATTAACAACTTAATTAAATAACACCTAGCTCACAGATCTGACTTCCAAACTCAGTGATACTCGAAACGAGCTACACGCAGAGCAAGTTTATCAACCAAATGAGTATAATATCCAACAATTAAAAATAATTAGTAATATATACAATCGGTCAATCACATCTACAAGTTTTAAGAACATAATCAAGTGCAAATGCTCGATCTTTTTTTCGGGTATCCATACGCAAAAATAGACAGATCTGGGGAATTATTAAATTAAATATCAAGACACGTTCGACATACATAATGAGCATAAATCAAGCAAGAATTAAATACTAACTATTCCCAAAACGAATCACAATCGATTCTTATTATAATTACAAGTTGGAGAAAGTCTATGATAGCAATATGCCAATCGTTGAACCATTATTCACTGCCAAGTTTTCCCCAAAAAGAAGAGCATATTCAACTAAGAACAAAACAAAACTGTGAAATCTATAATGGTCATAAATCCAATCTATTGTAATTTCAAATGCATCACAAGTGTTAAAGGATGTCAAGCCTTGTCAGTATCCAATGCATCTAAGTACATACCCATTAAGGGTTATGTCTAAAACAAAACTTATCTTAGAATTTCGTTAATGGATGGAAATCCCTTTAATCCCTTAAACCTCGAAACAAAGAAACTGCAAACCCCACTTAACTGCAAACGAAAAGGAGGCATACTTTATAATTGTTTTTTGATCCATGTGTACAATACAGAATTCATGTCGGTTCATTTTATGCATGCAAAGACAAAGAATTGCAAACATTAGTATCAATTACAGTTCTTAAATTCATAAAATTCTTAACTAGTAGAGTGAAGGTTAGGTTCCTCACCTCAAGGAAGAGAAGAATGAAGCTCAAGAGGAGGTAAGCCTATCTTCACTCTCATCTGGCCCGTGCCATGATAACCTACATCCACGTTTTATTTTTAGGCTCTATAATCTTTTCTTTTCTATATCAAAACTGTAACAAGAAAAGTTACAAACACTAACCATGGATATTACCTTGCATTTTGATATTGGGCTATAATGGTGAAGCCGAGCTTATCCAAAGCTTTCATGTGTACCTTGAATTCAATTGTAAACATAGTGACTAAGTTATATTAAATGTTGTTACATTGCACCTGTGCCCAACGCACCTTCAGGTGTACTGCAGGGAGAGGGACAAATATCTGACTATGAGAGGTGTTATTGAACTATGGTGGTCATGGTTGGGACCTTTGATCCTCCTTTATTGGTACTATGCCATAATGGCACTGTTTACTTCCCTTTAATGGGGTTTTTAACCTCAGGGTTGGTTTCCGGTGCCCCTAAGGGTTGACCACTGGGTCTCATGGATCCATATCCTACTTATGTGCTCTGATAGCCTCTGCTTCAAATACAACACCCTCATCTTCATTCAAATCCACTTTGGATGCCCCCCTGGCACTTTAGTCAGTGGGTCCTTTCTCTCCCCAGCCTTATTTCCTCAGAGGAAATCCACTCTCCATGTCAGGCCTTTTTTATGCTTTGAGGAGAGTGATGAGGGATTTTACCTCAAATATCATAAGGCGGATTTAATATAAATTTTGTGCACATCAAGATTTTATTAATCTATGCTAGTTCTCCCATGCGAAATAACTCACAGTCGTTGATATGTTTTGGTGATTAATCTCCTTCATCGATCTTGATCCTAATCCCAACGATTAGTTTCAGAACTTGCAACTCAGCTTCCCTCTTATCCTCTACGCTCTTTCACAAGCAAAATTCATTTTGTTCATAGATCTTTGGCACCTTCATATCTCTACCACATGATCTACAATCATGGGGATGATTTAATTTTTGCACTATTGGGTTATCTCAGGCATCAAACGGTTTTGATCAGTTATGAAAATGAGCATGCAGGAATACAAACAGGTGAAGGGTTCAAATATTGATAAGTAAAAGAGGATGCGGGTGAAGAGAAGTGTGTGTGCTATCTGCAAGAAAAGAGTTGGTTGATGGACCATCATTGAAGTGGGGATTGAGGAATGAAAGACGGCTCTGAGTTCTTTCAAAAATAGCTAGAATAGAGACAATGAGGGGAACAAAGGTGCATAAGCAAATCTGGAAGTAGATCATAATAGAGTTGGTATGCATTGTTATATCTGTTTTTCTACATATTCTAATGAACTTGTTTAAATCTAAGGAACAAGGGTGGTAGGGTGGTGCTAGGAAAAACAAGTTGTATTTTATGTACAAGTTGGAGCCTATACAAGGGGAAGTTGGTGCTTCCATCCAATAGTAGCTGGAGAATGTTATTTTAGTGGGTGCTAGGAAAAACATGAGGGTTAGTTCTCTTTGTACGAAGGAATTTGTGAACAGAGGTTACAGCCTCATTTGAGTAGGTGCTCAAATAAATATGAATATTTGTCTGTCTCTATCATGTGTATGCGATTGATGATCATCATTCTTTCTGTTATACTTGATGCATTATCATAATTGTAAATCTGTAATCAGTAATAATGGTTTAAATGTTGAAAATGGTTTAAGCTTTATAAATAATCGATTCACACCCCCCCCCCTCTCAGTTATTTGAATAATTTCAACAATTGGTATCAAAGCAGGCTCCTTTTATTTAAAGGTAGATCTGTAAGCTTAAACATGACAAGTTATGAAGGGACTTCATCCAATAAGGTTCCTTTGTTTGATGGAACAATTTTTTCCTTTTGGAAGTTTAGAATGAGAACCTATATAATGTCCCTAGGTGATGTTGTTTGGGATGTAGTAGACACTGGCTATGTAAAGCCAATTGTGCTAGCCTCCAGAGATGACAAGTTGGAATTTAGTTTTAATGCAAAAGTAATGAATGCTATCTTGAGTAGTCTTGCAGAGGCTGAGTTTGTTAAGGTGATGCATCTTGAATATGTGAAAGAGATGTGGTATAAACTTGTAAGCAATTATGAAGGAAATGAGAAAGTAAAGGATGTCGAACTATTGCATATAGACTAAAATTTGAACAACTAAAGATGGATGAGGATGAGAATGCGAGTAAATATTTCTTAAGAGTAGAAGAGACTGTGAATGTTATGAAGGGTCTTGGTGAAAAGATTGATGAAGCATCCTTAGTTCAGAAAATTTTAAGATCTTTTCCTGAAAGATTTAATCCTAAATTTTTTGCAATAGAATAATTGAGTGATCTTAAAACTCTACCTATTAATCAACTCCTAGGTACTCTGATAGCCTATAAAATGAGGATTGGTAAAGATAAATCCACCATCAGAGAAGCATTCTTTAAAGCAGATAAGAACACTGATTCTGAAATGGATGCGACTGAGGCACAATTTGTAAGGAGGTTGAAGAAAGGATCAAGTACATACAAAGGAAAGATGCCCTTTAAATTTTTTAACTGTGGTAAAATAGGCCATTTTACATATAAATGTCCCCACAAGCAAAAGAGTCATACTTCTGATGATGAGGAAAACTATACAGTCAATAAATATAATAAATAGGCTAAATATAAATAGAAAGCTTGTCTGTAAAAATGTTGATTCTTGAGAAGAAACAGACAGTGATTCGTCTTATGAAGATGAATTGAATAACTTTATGCTTATGGCCATAGAATATTTTGGAAATGAATATACAGGAAGTGACCTAAATGATGAAGAAGCTATGGTTGATATGGAAGGTGAACTAATCAGTGCTTTGGACGAGATTGACAGACTCAGACTAAAGAGGAGGAAAAAAAACAATTATTGATGCAGTATGAAAATAACGGAAAAGAACCAAGTGAAGATATTTCCCTGTTAAAATTGGAATTAGAAGAGGCAAAGAAAATAGAATATATTCTAAAACAACAATTAACAGAAGCAAAAAAGAGATGTGAAGCTTTGGAAGAAGTAGTGACATATAGGAAAGAATTGGAAAAATTTCAAGCTCTGAATCACCAAAATATGTCAAGTATTAAAGCTTCAAGAAGAACTGAACAAAATTCTGAGCAAGCAAAGATTCCCATGGTTAAAAACAAGTTTTGGCTATGAAGAAGGTTCAAGAATAAAACAATTAGAATGCGAACATACTGTGCAAACAAAAGGAATTGAAACAAGTTCCAAGATCAGAAATTTAGATCAGAATTATCAACCAAGGATTACTCAGAAACAAAGTCAACAAAAGGGAAGACAACCAAGATTTAGGTACCAAAGTTTTTTCCATGGTTACTGTTATTTTTGTTCTAATTTTGGCCACAAAGCTGTAAACTGTGCATTTAATTTTAGAGATATGAAATCAAAGAATAGTGAATTGTTGCAACATATAACAAGACAATCAGCAAGTAAACAAGAACAATATACAAATCAGTTCACAACGAAAGGAATAACCCATGATAGATATAACAACTCTTTTGATCTACTGTACAATGAGCCAGAATGTTATGTTTGTCATAATTTTGGACACAAGGCTTCAAACTATCATCTGAAGGACTAGAAAATAGACCCAAGAGTGAATTACTCTGCTAAAAGTGCTAAAGTTTGGAATAAGAAAGGAAATAACAAATCTGGCTTAGTGCTTTTAATTCAAAGGAAAAAAACCCTCTGGTATATTGATAGTGGATGTTCCAGATAGATGACTAGTGATAAAATTAATTTTCTCTCTCTAAGTGAAAATAAACGAGGAAATGTAACTTTTGAAAATGATGCTCGAGGGAAAATCAAAGGAAAATGAATGGTAATGTTGAGTAATATAAGAGGGAAATCCCAAGATGTGTTGTTTGTAGATGGACTAAAACATAATCTTCTTAGTGTCATTTAGGTTTGTGACAGAGGATGTGAAGTTGTTTTCACTTCTAAATATTACAAGATAAAATTTGTACCCTCGGGACAATTGGTTGCAAAAGGCATAAGAATAGAAAACAATGTTTGTGTCTTGAAAGAAGGAAAAGAAGAATGTCATCTAAGCAAGTATGATGAAAGTTGGATTTGGCATAAAATACTTGGACATTTAAAATTTGATCATATAATCAAGCTTGTGAAAAATGGGGCAGTAAAAGATCTTCCAAAAATATCAAAGCCATATGACTCTATTTGTAAACATTATCAAATGGGAAAATTGACTCACACAATTTAAATCCAAGAACTTCACATCAACAGACAAACCACTTCAGTTAGTACATATGGATTTCTGTGGACCATCAAGAAAGGAAGGCACAAGAATAGAAAGATGGTTTATGTTGGTCATTGAAGATTATTCTAGACTCACATGGGTTGCTTTTCTGAAAGAAAAATATGAATTGTTTGAAAAGTTCAAAAGTTTCAAGGCTCTAACTGAGAATCAAATAGGAAAGAGACTGAAGGCATTAAGATCTGATAGAGGGGGAGAGTTCAGTTCAGGAGACTTCAAAGAGTTTTGTGATAAACATGGAATTTAAAGAGAATAAAATATTCCAGGGACTCCACAGCATAATGGAGTAGTTGAGAGACAGAATAGGCTAGTACAACAGATGGCAAGATCAATGATTAATGAAAGGAATATTTCTCAGACATACTGGGTAGAGGAAATACCCATATTCTTAACAAATCTCACTTAAGGATAAACAATGATAAGACTCCTTATGAAATATGGTTTAGAAGAACTGCTTCTATCAAACACTTTAAAGTCTATGTAAGTAAATGTTAAGTTAAAAATAATCATGAACATCTTGGAAAATATGATGACAAGGCTGATGAATGTATCTTCTTAGGATATGCTGCAAACATTAAAGGATACACTTGTTATAATATGAGGCTACATAAATTGGTTGATTGTATTGACATTAAAATCAATGAAGGAATCCATGTAAAAGATATTCAAGTAAGCAGTGTTGAACCAAATACATAAGATACAGTTGAATTTAAGGAAGAACAGGTCCATGAATTAGGAAAAAAAAAACAAGATTTAGATTCAGATGATGAAAGTGCAAACATTCACGAAGATTCAAGATAGTAGACAGAAACCACCTTCCAGAATCATTCAGAAGAATCATCTTGAAAATAAGATAATTGGTGACAAGAAAAAGTAGTTCAGATAAGAAGGAATTTTATTAAAGCTTCAGAACAATCTCATATTGCTTTCCTATCTACAATGCAACCTAAGAATTTTGAAGAAGCCAGTGAGGATGAAGATTGGATTAAAGCCATGAATGAAGAGCTTGATCATATTAGGAAGAATAATACCTACAGATAAAAATGTAATAGACTCCAAGTGGGTGTTTAAAAACAAGATGAATGAATGAGGACAAATTGTGAGGAACAATCCCGATTGGTCTGTAAGGGGTATGCACAAGTTGAGGGACAATATTTTGATGAAACTTTTTCACCAATGGAAATATTGGAAGCTATTGGAATTTTTCTCTCCTATTCCAGTCATAAGAACTTCAAAGTGTATCAGATAGATGTTAAGTCAGCTTTTCTCAATGGATATCTAGAAGAAAAAGTCTATATAGAGAAACGTGAAGGGTTACAACTGACAGACAATCCTAACAATGTATGGAAACTGAATAAGGCTCTATATGAATTGAAAAAAACATCAAGACCCTGGTATTATAGACTAGATAAATATCTACATGACAAAGGATTCAAGAACGGTACTGTTGACAATAACTTGTATATCAAATCTGAAGGTGATAATTTATTAGTTGTTTTGGTGTATGTCGATGACATTATGTTTGGATGCACTAATGATTCTTTTGTCCAGTAATTTTATAATGACATGCAATCTGAGTTTGAGATGTCAATGATAGGAGAATTTTCATTCTTTCTTGGTCTTCACATTATTCAAAGTTTAGAATTATTTCTCTCCTAACAAAATTATTTGAAGGAGATGTTGAAGAGATTTCAAATGGAAGATTCGTCATCTGTGTTAGGATATTTAGACACTTAGGAGTTAGTTAAGATCAACTTGTGTAATATATCCGTTAGGTAAAAGTGTGTTTCTTTAGTATGCATTAGTATGCA
>LPNX010549736.1:2206-13291 GCA_001517045.1 Pseudotsuga menziesii
AAAAATGTCATGAAATGAAGTTATACAGAGCCCAGACCATCTTACTTGTCCCCAGTACCTCCAATGAGTCTCATCCATGACTCTATACAGTCTAAATTGCTTTTGAAACTCTGCTACAAGAAAATTTTAAAATTTGCAACTTAATTTGCTATCATAGAGATATCTAAAAGATGTCATTCTTTACCATTTCTATTATTATCTCTACTTTCTACAGTACAGATGGCGGCTTTTTCTAGATATCCTACAGATAAGCCTACCCACTAGAGATAACATAGAATTGTATGATCATTTATCTGCATGCAAAATTTATTTACCTGAATGTCATCTGGAAAATTCATAGAAGACACCATCAGCAGAGCAGCCTGATTATAGTTGATGTCCACTAGCCATCGTTTTCAACCAACCTGAAATTTGAAATGAACTGAGGTAAAGATCATTTTGAAAAAGTAATAACAAGCATATTCATAAACGTGTATTGATGCAAATTACAATGTAGGAGCAGTTTAACAAAATTGTGAGACTTAATATGGTCCTGCTAGATGAATCGTGTAGAGCACAACATAAGAACAAAAATAGGGTGTTTTCAAGATGATCAACTAACAACCAACTAAAGCTGGAAAAGCACAGTGAAAAGAAAACTGTAATTTGCATAGCACTGGCATAAATATATTTTGACAATAAGTGCATTGGTTGGAGAGCTTAGCTAGGTATTCTCTTTACTTTTTAATTTTTGTTCTTCAATGGTGAGCATCCAGAATTGTGCAAAGTAATAGATTCTTCGCCAAATGGCATCCTGTTTTAGGTTCTAGGGGAGTATGAGGATAAATATCTCTTTATTTATTTTTCCCAAGGAGAACCTTGTAGGGAAACCCAAAGGAACAAAGGTTTGGGTTCTTGGAATGGACAAAAACAAAGCACAATATTAAAATGGAGTTCAAACACCTCAAGCTTCGTGACCAGTCACAATAGTCTTATTTGGGAGAAAAGATAATACAGTAGACCAAGAGGTTAAATTCAGTTGATTCTAACCAAAGGATTGAAAAATGATTGATAGTTTCAAAAACCTCAATAACATGTTGTCCTCTTTTTAGAGGTTTGGATTCTTCGAATGGACAAAAGTAAAGCACGATATAAAATGGAGTTCAAAAAGTTTAAGATTCATAACCACAATAGTCTTATTTGGGAGGAAAGATAAAAAAGTAGATTAAAAGAGGTTAAATTCACCTGATTCTGAAGAAAGTATTGAAAAATGCTTGATACTTGATTCAAACTCTAATATTGCTATTATGATTGATTCATGCCCTAATCAAGTTTTGAAACATTATGGAATGGTTACTCAATAATGGTAGCTACAATGTCATCATTCAATTTTATTTCTTCCTGCCACTTGTCTGTGGATGCAAAATTTTAATATTTTATGTATTTTTTAGTAAACCAAGTCAGCAAATTCAAACTGGTTCAATCCAATCCAAGTCTAGGTTTTAAAACATTATACAACCCAAATTTGTGAATCTTAGCAATATGCAGGGTTGAGATTCAAGAAGTGTGTAGTTCACTTCAGTTAGGATTTGTTCATAGAAAGTGTAGATCCATGTCAAATTCAACGAAGTACTGGGAAACTTCAGAAGAATATATGCACTCCACTTACCACTGCTAAACCAAATGCAATAGATTGAATGATGCTAATAGTTCCCCCATAATGTTAATTCTGAGCACATTATCCTCATCATCATAAGAGGAAGCTAGTATGAAAAAAAGCAAGTTGTCATTGAAGCAGACACCTATACTCCCAAGCATCTGTGCATGTCCACTTCCCAAGCAAACACAACCAATTGTCAACTAATATACTGTGATTCAAAACCTCAGGTTTGAAAACACACATATCAAGCTTATGACTCTCTCTAGCATGGAAATAAGGAAACATAAAATTGTCTCATGGTCATTACTTTCCCTACATAGCAAGTATGCATTGCACCACCATCTTAGGCATGCAGTTTTCTCCAGTATTGCAACTACGCCACACAACCATTGCCACTTGCACTAAATGAAAATCTGGGCAAGCACAATCTTCATACACTTCTGGGAACAGTACAACATGACTTTTGGAACTAGTTACTCATCTTCAACGAACTGCTTGTTTCTTCCTTCTTATGAAAGACCATTGCCCTGTTTAAGCATTAAAGTTATTTTTTTATATTATGTTGCAATATAATTGTGCTTAGTTTCATGATTTGGAAAGTTTAACTTAACAGACATTCTAATCCTCTCAAATGAATTAGTTTCTTAAAAGAAGCAACAAATGTCATGATATGAAGTTATACAGAGCCCAGACCATCTTACTTGTCCCCAGTGCCTCCAATGAGTCTCATCCATGACTTTATATAGTCTAACTTGATTTGACACTCTTCTACAGGAAAATTTAAAATTTGCAATTTAATTTGCTATCATAGAGATATCTAAAAGATGTCATTCTTTACCATTTCTATTATTATCTCTACTTTTTGCAGTACAGATGGCGGCTTTTTCTAGATATCCTACAGTTCAGCCTACCCACTGGAGATAACATAGCCTATGGGACAGACCACCTCGCTTATGGGACAGACCACCTTGCATGCTGTTTTCTACAATTCAATCCTTTTCCTATTCAACTTGATGATAAATAGCGCCCCCAATTTTTCCACGGTCCCCTCGTTGAATAAATCATCCCAAGATTGATCAAAGTCAAGGAATTTACATACCTATCCCTACTGTCCTGAAAGGTTTCACACTCTAAAATGAAATGTTTTTTCTGTCTCCACTTTACCAGCGGTGCAGAAACTACACACTCTTTCTTCCCAAGCTTCTTTTGGCCTTTTCCAGTGCCTAGTCTCACAACAGAGTTGATGGGAATTAGTTCTTAATTGAGCAATAAGTGTTTTGGCTTTCCAAGGTATATTGGACCCTATGTACACCTTTTGATGCTGATTGTAGGTAGGGTTAAACTCTTCAAGTATTTTGGCTTTCCAAGGTATATTGGCCCCTATGTACACCTTTTGATGTTGATTGTAGGTAGGGTTAAACTCTTCAATATAATACTTTCTCTTTCTCCCTGGATTTTTATCCCATGTTCGCTTGTGGAACTTATTGAGAATCCTCAAAGCAACACGTCCTAGGAGTTTCAATGCCTCTACGACACAAAAATGGGTTTGGGGAATATCTATAAGTGTTTGGGAATTCAATTTTGATAGTCAAATAGCCTTGCATGCAGGGCCTTTTGTAAACAATCTGAGTAAGGGGCAGGGCTGATCTTACAGACCAGACGCAGATTTTCTTAATGGATTTTTTTTAAAATACTGCATATATTACTCAGAAATTATGTACAAGACTACAAAGAGCTGCAATCTAGAATATATAGATATGTAGAATGATCAAGAAGCTATCCTCAATGCAGAGCAAGCACCTATAATATCTGAGTATGATGTCACTGAAACTTTGGTATCCTCAGCAAGCATGTCTTGGCAGAAGCTTCCACAGCTTTTGAAGTTAGGAAATGGAACTAACACAGCTATCAATAATACACTTACAAGTCATTTTCCATCATGAATTCAGTGCTCCTGTACGGGCACACTGCCAAAGCCCATCATAATAAGCATAATAGAGTCCCCAAGAATAGAAGCTCTCTAAGGTAAGATTCCTTGCAGCATAAATGCAACTCTCTGCTGAATTTGTCCTCAACATTCATGTGAAATTTGATGCTCAAAAAAAGTAAGCTTGATTGGTTGTGAATTTGTCTTATGGCTTGGCGAGAAATGCAGTTAAAGTAGCTCAAGAAGCTCTGGTCTTTACAATAATGTTGTGGGAAATTTTTTAAAGCCTTCTTGAAACTTTATGTTCACAAAGGGACGAAGGATTTCGACAAATTGTGAAGATCAAGGGTCACTTCTAACTAGTTTTGGATTTGATCAATTAGTTGTCATCTCCTCCCCTCTCCTCAATAAATAGAAAAGTGTGGTTATAACTCAAGAAGCTTAGCTTTCTAGGATAATATTGGGTTTTGTTTATTCTGAAACCCTAAGTCCAAGGAAGAAGAGAAAAATCTACCTTTTGGGTGTAAGTTCCCAATTTGATGTGATGATACTTCCTCCTTCGCCCTGCTACTAACATCGGCTAGAGGGTAATATATACTTTGTGGTCCCCCTGCTTGTGATTGTTGTTTTGTTGATTGCCTTCTTAAGTGATAGCTTATTAAATCACAATTAGATATCACTTGTTGAGGATTTAGTTCCATATTAATATGAGTACAAATTAAAGAGTAAGTGCCTCTACGACCTTGATGATATTCTTGGTACATTCATAATCGTTTCTTTTGTTTTGAATACAAATCCAAGTAAATTCTAGCAATATGTTTAAAGCAAATCACAAGCTACTTTGCAATTGAGAAACTTAATCCAATGATCCAATAACTTAATCCTTGGATATTGATTACAATGTAATTACTATCCATCTTAATACAATGGTTCAAAACTATGTTGTATTTAGTTTCTTTAGCAACACGAATTTCAGAGAATGAACACAGGTTTTGATTAACTTGATTTTCTCATCATGATGATTTGGTTCCTACCTACTCTTGGTTTTTAACCTGTACTGTTGGGACTGTTGTTTTTTGCATTATGTCATTGTTCAAATTTGCAAATCCATGACAAAATCTTGTGGTAAGGTTTGACACTTGCAAATTTTCCATGGGATCCATTTTGCGTATGTTACCCCTGGAAGGCTGTAGTTGCCTTTGGATAGACATAGTGTTTCATTTTCTGTCGCACTGTGGTTACTCACAGTGCTTCTAGAAACTTTAATAGCACTCAATCACTAGAATGACTGGCTGCGCAACACTAACATCAAAATGACTTTGGATCTTGTTGCCACCAGAAATGTATTCGCATTGTGGATATTTGGAGGTTTTGTTTCTAGCAGCATCATTGCAAGGAGACGATGATCGATAAACATTGAGGTTCTTTAAATGTGGTCACCAATTAGAATGTCAGGTTTCAACTTTATTGGCACTGTTGGAACTTGCACAGCAATATAAAAGTGAGGGAGATTTGTTTTCATGTGGCAGACATGATTTGGACAGTGTACCAAATGCCCTTGGGGATTTGCCATAAGCTTTCAGCTTTCAGGCATAACCAACACTTTCACTGAAGCAAGGATTATTAGTGAAAGGGAAGCAGTACAGGAACTGCAACTCCAATGTTTTCAGTGTTTTGTTGTGATTGATTTTGAGGCAGCATATGACATGGGTATCTGTCTTTTTTCACTAGAGATAATATAATTGCTTTCTGTTCTAGTGAATGGAGTAATGGAGGTGTATTGTCATACATACATGATACAAGTTGTTTATCATCCTGTACTGACTGGTTTCTGCAAGGACTTTACTACAAAGGTTTTGCTAAATGCACGCTGGATGAAAAATGGCAGCGTGACAGTTAGGAGAACCAAATTCACCTTCAGATCAGCAGTTTCATGAAATTAAGCCAACAAATGTGAAACAACACATGGTAGATCTGTAGTGCTGGCTTAGGCATCAAGATAAGGCCTCTAAATTGGCATTTGTTGGTCCATTTCAGTGCTATTTGGGTAGGATATTATGCAGGTTCAGGATAGTGGAGTGAAGCCTTGTCAGACTTAGAGTTTTGGCTAACCTGAGTGCTCTTATGACAGCATTAAAATCAACATGGCAGCATGCTGTTACTTTTCTATAGCAGATTTCCAGCACTGCTTAAGGCATTTCCTGTAGCAAATTTCCAGCACTGCTTGAGGCATTTCCTGTAGCAAATCTTGGCACAAGTTAAGAGCATCTTGTTGAGACAGATTCCAGCTTATTCTAATTCAAATCCCTCATCAGGTTTTGGACATACTGATATGTCCAATCCATTTGAATGCTGCCTGAGTTAAATCTCATTTCAATAGCTTATATTTTGTGTGCAAGTATGAAGATCAGTGCTGAGGCATGTAGTTGCTTTGACTGGAAGCTTGTAAGCAAGCACAGTAACATACTCTGAAGACAATGGCACCCAGAGTCAGCAGATGAGGATTCCTTTGCAAGCTTGTATGGCATGTGAATTGTGTATTTGTATTTAAAAGGATGAAAACTCGACCTCTGGTGTGTTGTTCTATGAGAGCAACTTTATATAGAGTTGGTTAGCCTCATTGGAGAGTGCTGCAAGGGAAATAAAGAAACTTGTCAATCATTACACCTTCACTCTTGGTCAAAGAGGCATGAAGCACTCTATCTTTTAGGGAGTGGGTTATTGAATGGCCATGCTCATTGGAGTATGAGCCCATTATGGAGGAGTGCCTAGCCTAGGAGTGCAGTTCAAATGGTCAAACAATTATTTAGTAGTTGGTTAGCATAGTTTGAAGAGTGCTCCCTGTTAACACGGATCTTGTAGTTGCCCCATAGAGTAATCCTATAAGGGATGGCAGAGGGGACAAGCAACCAAAGCCACAACCTTATAAAACCCTAACCCCCAAAAGATGGATGGTTGTCATGCCAGTTAGGATTTCCTTCGCTTTATGCCACTGAAGAAGCCAAAGGGACAATGGGGGAGTCCCAGACCTCTCCTGAAAGGACATACCTAAAGCAAGTCACCAGATCAAACCCTAACAGAGAATACACAAAGTGAATGCTTGAAACGTTAGATTTAAGGGATAAGCCACAAATTAAGAAGTGCTTGAGTAGAGGCGGTTAAAGATGTTGGTGACTTATGGAATTTATGATCGAATCTAGGATTAGTGTGTTTGTTCAAATGATCAAACCTGGGACCCTAGGGGGATTTAAACACAAAAATGGTAGTTTCCCAAGGTGAGGTTGAAACAAAGAATTAAGGCTTTCAACACACTTGCTTAGATGTAGGATTTGACTGTATGACAAATTCTAAGCAAAATTGGAATCAGAGGAAAAATCCAGTGATTTTTCTACTTTCTACTAAGGGGTTTTTCAGTAAAAATAGTGATTTGCAATGAAAGAAAATAAAATGCTAAGAGAAATAACCTGAGAGACGTACCTGGATTTGATAGATAAGTCCTTGGATGATGAAGTATGCCTTCTTTCCGATCAAGTGAGAGTTTTTGGGAAGAATTTGACGAGTTGAAGTTCTGCTCAGTGACCCTAGTGCACCCTTCTACCTGCCACTACAAAGAAAAACAATTAGCACAACAAATAAAACGAGATTTGCGAAGTAAAGAAAGTACATGGATAAGAATTCATAAAGAAGTAACTACTCCCTAATAAACCAAACCAAGTTTTGGCAACAGAGTGAGTCTCTCCACCAATGCGCCTCCTTCAACCTGCAGATTAATTGGTACAAGAAAAAGGTACAAAAACTATGCAAGATTTATCTCAATGCAGAAGAAATGCAGTGCCAATCATCATCACATTCTTTCACAACTAGGAGTGTAGACAATACTGGATCAAAAGCCTTCACAACCAAAAAGTCCCATACTTTCAGACCTTAATGTGACCAATGTTTTTTTATGAAGTGTTGGAACCTTCCTTTTATATTGGACAGGAAAGTTTTTTACCTACCGAGGATCTGAAAGTGAATGTCACATCAGGCTTAAATTCAATTGAAAGTGAAGACGTATGGGGGTCTGATCCAGATCTTGATGGAAGAGGTTTGAAGGTACCTTATCTGAAAAAAGTACAAAGAAGTAAAATATTCAAGGGTACAGGATAGACTGGAGGCATTGTAGAGCAGATAGAAGAGGTATCCGCAGAGCTGCAATGTAAACCAGAACTAGCAGACCATAACATTGGTATGAAAGTGTGAAAATTTTCTATATAGATTGCTTTATGAGAGTGACAACTTTAATTTCATATCTTTATTTGATTATTCCTCTCTATTAACGACAAGGGAATCAAACCCTGGTAGAATATAAAAGATTTTATATTAACTACTAGGAGATTGAAAATATATATAGTAGATTAAAAGTCTAAAGTGTGGTGTAGGAAACAATAAGAGAGAGAACTATTATGTATTTCAAGTCTGAAGAGTATAAATTAGTAAGTATGCTCAATAGTATAAGAGTAAAAACTAGTATGTTACTATCAATTAGAGACTAGAAGGGGTTAGTTACTAGTATGCTCAGGAATATGAGAAAATGCATCATTATCAAGATATTCTAAAAGGTACAAAAGGAGGTAAGTGGATGAGAATCTATTTATGACCTGGTCAACCTAAGGAATGCACACAACTAGGATATTGAAAGACATCAAGTTCGTGTTGCACAGCTCTCTAAGAAACCATATTAATACAGAACTCATCAAGGGTTTCTATTGTTATCTCTCTTGATATTCTTCCATTTCCTTTAAAACCTTGGGATCCATCTCCATCTGATATCATCTTTTCTCAACCTACAATGACTTTAAATGGACTCAACAATTTTGCAGCCAAAAATATTAATCAGCACAAGTGTCGACCTTCTTCCCACTTGGTCAAACAATCTGAAGATGCCCAACATCTGTTGGTGCCCCATTTTGATTTAAATACTTGTTGAGGGATTCCAATGTGAAGTTTAATCCATAATCAAACTTCACTTCATCATCAAAGCTGGAAATTGTAATTCACATAGAATTATTTTTAAGGCATTTATATTGAAGTTCCTAGTTGTGGATTTGAACTCTTGGAGACCATATTTGCAAATTGGATTAGAAGAGTCTACAATAATTGCATTGTAGGTACCATCTTGGCATTCCCACATTACACATTTCTTTGAGGGAATCAACATTGTATGACTTTTCTTTAGAGTCCTTGAGAAATATGAGGGTAAGAAAGTAATAGTCCTTCTATTTAAGGGAGATAAACCTGGTAGCCTTTATATATGATCAACTCCTTCAATCTATCCACTATGAATATGTAGCCTTCATCATAATGTAAGAGAGGTCACCTCTTGTGTATGTAAGAATCAATAGGACACTAGACATAATGAGGGTAAGAAAGTAATAGTCCTTCTATTTAAGGGAGATCAACCTGGTAGCCTTTATATTTGATCAACTCCTTCAATCTATCCACTACGAAGATGTAGACTTCATCATAATGTAAGAGAGGTCACCTCTTGTGTATGTAAGAATCAATAGGACACTAGACATAATGACTAGTCTCCAACATGCATAATCTCGATCACCCAACAGTAGTGTAAGGGACACTTAAATCATGAATTGCAATTAATATTTCAGCAAATAAAATTGCTTGAAGGTTTATTTATAATGACAAAATTATGATCTCATTAAGAAACTATTCCTTCATACTAATAATTAAACTTTGCATGTTCATTCTGTGCATAATTATTCGTAATAAATTCTTAGCTTCATTATCCACAACATTAAGAAAAACCTCATTCTTTCTGTAAACTAGGCGCTAATGCTTCCAACCAACAACACTTGTAACTTGTATTGTAGCATTTGGTACGAGTTTGTATAGATGCTTTAATGAGAGAGGAATCTAAAACCCTTCTTGTGTAATGCACAATTTCTAAATCTCATGGGAAATACTTTGTGGGTAGCCAAATTTCATCTAACTAGCGTGATAGGGCAATCATTACCAATCTATAATCTAATATAAGTGCAATGGCAAGTGCAATTCATATTTGTTTTATCCTATGATCTTCTCTTCTTGAAAGAGCACTTGCTATATCTTGATATCTATAATGTTTACAAGTCAAATCCCCATCATGACCAACAAAATTTAATTAAGTGTATCACAGACGATCCTTCCTAAGTAGTGGCTACTACTTTGAGGAAAGTTGTAGATAAATGTTACATAAGTTTATATTCCTATTTTAATGAATTGATAACTCCATTTCATGTTATCTTCACTCACACATCGGATTAATATATATGACATATACCTTTGTTTTCATTTATTTCCTTTGCATCGAGATCCAAAAGATCTTCATCTTGAGACTCTTTGAGGAATGAATGAGAAAGAAATGAATCCCATCGATAGATGCAAAGAAACAAGTGATATGGAAAGACTACCATTGCCATTAAAACCCCAATGATTGTTTAATGAAATCAGTGCAACCTTCTTGCACATTTGACTGACTATATGGTAAAAGGGTTGAGGCCAAGGAAATAATTTGTGGTACTCCATTCCCTGTGTTTCTTTTGCCTCCAATTTGAAGAGAATTCAAGTTTATAAAAAGATGAAATATAGAGGCATACAAAGACGTGTCCAAGGAAAAGGAATTTATTCTTGGACTATTACAAAATATTAATATAAAACCCTAACATACATTAACAATAGGAAAAGTATATACAAAATGGGGAAAATATGAAATGGGAAAAAATATTAATATAAAACCCTAAGATACATTAACATTAGGAAAGTATATACAAAATGGGGAAAAATCCATGGTGATTGCATAGTGCATTGAAACCTAGAATGAAAAACCTTGTCACTTGTAGAGTGACCCAAGAAAAAAATTAATAATGATACTTACCTACAAAGAAAAAAATTAATAATGATACTTACCTACAATTCTATAGCAGTTGTTGAAGGGAATTTCAACTCCAAATTATTTGCAGGAGTATTAACTCTGGAGTCCTTGTTTTCCTTTATAATTCTTTGCCTTCTCTCCATGGAAACTTCAGTTACCGAATTCTTAATCTCAAACCCTCAATTATCGAATGCTAGCAATGGAACTCTATATCCTCTGCGATTGATATTACTAAAATGGGAGCTGCTTAAAGCGCTGGATCAATAAATGACTTTAGAACTATGACTAAATACCGATTTATAACTGTCTCTGGGTTAATTTGATAAACTCAATCAACAACAGGATCGACTCATGCTACTTATGGTGCTGGTGGTGAATAAAGAGGATCTCAAACTAAATCCGCTGCCTCCATCGCCGTGCATGTATATGGAACCAGTGGAACTACTCGTTCTACCTACTGCTTTAGGATATATAATTGCATTTGTAACTCAATATTCCCCTTGTGGTTTTGAACCAAATGGTGAATCAACTCCCTCGAACCCATCTCAAAACCCAATTCTCAAACCGCTTCTCCCAATTTCCAAATATGGTGTCCCCTTCCGACCAAAA